>VZSV01000142.1:134455-162084 GCA_013398735.1 Nothocercus julius
AAAAAAAAAAAAAAAAAAAAAAAAAAATCCTTGAGATTTAGGTGCATAGCTGTTTTTGAGTCCCGCAAAGTAACATTGGGCTAGAGCTTATTCTTACCTTATGTTCTAGGCAGTCATTTACACCCATACTTACTCTGAGTGGGATTTATTGGGTTACAATGTCATTGTTTCTGCATTGTAGAAATCTACATTTGAGCTAGACCTTTCCCATTCCCTTTGAAACCATACCAACAAGATCAGCACTGACGAAGTGACTGTTCTTCTCTAAAGGATATGGCTAAGAGGAGATAAGAAGGCTCAGGATCCACGAAAGTCTATTTCTCTTAGTTTGCTGTAGATGGAGGTCATGGTGACTGTCTCAGAAGTAGATCCCTTCAGTTAGCAGTGACGAACCACCCCGATCCCTTATCCCTTATCTTTATCTGTTTCCAGTATTTAATATAAAAGTACGTCTGATTTAACCTCAAATGACGTGTACTCTGTCTCACGTTAAACACAGATTTTCAGGTGTTCACCTTAAAAACTGAAAGGTTTGTTCTGCTGTCATTTGCACAAGTAAGGATTATGTATATCTCCATATGACAGAATTGATATCACATGAGAATCTTGCCTATAATAATAGATTTTAGAGCATTGGGTGGATCCAAAGAAGCATCATCTTCTGGTGTTTAGTCTCCGTACAATTGCATTTGTCAACTTTAAAAGAAGAGAGATCATTTTTCAAAAAAGTAGCATAAGTTGCTGTTTTCCCTTTTGCAAGTAGAGAGGAAGCTGAGAGCAGAGCCAGGAGCTTCCCAACATCCACTTATCTGTTTTACAAGGTACAGGATGCTTACTAAAGAGACCAAGTTACTATTGTATATTTTAGTGTAGGAGAAAAATATGTCTCCAATGTTTTTGGACACATTGTTACATCCTATTCCAAAATCTGTCAAACATGTAATGACAGTAGGACGCAGAGGAATACATCTCCAGCCCAAGAACAACAAGGCCCACAAGGAAAACCTGGTGATTTGCTAAACTCTTTATATTTCCAGATACAGTTGTAGGGTACTGATCACGTTACTGTAAACTACCACAAATATCAGGACATTTGCCTCTCTGGGTTATTTAGCCAGGCAGTTCATTTCTGAATAGTTCTCCTGTAACTTGGACACTGCTGATAAAGTAATCCTGAAATCTCATATTGACAGATGGAGCTGCGTTTGGATTCATTGAAAGGCAAGTTGCCTAAAGGTTGCAGTGGAGCTGCTTCTACAGGAGACATCAGCCCAAAGCACTAATGTTTTGTGGTTGCCATCCATGTGCTGACACACCCTACCTCAGAGAAGTGAGCAGCATAGAGTCGTGTGTACATTTTTATTAAAATAAATGGTAGCAATAAGCATAACCAGTCATTAACACTAGGAGAAATACATGCTGGTGCTGCAATACAGCAATTAATACAGCATGTTCAATGAGACAGAAAGGGAAGGTGATCAGATTTTGCTCAGATTTTGAGGTAGATTTGAGAGTGACTCCATTCTCATTCACAAGCACCAAGATTTTTATATCCAAGTAGACTGTAAAGGATTTTTTTAAGAGCAGCATGGAGTACAAGTAATTCTGCTTACCAACTCTTCATCATGTCTCCTGCATTTTTCATGATTAGGAACTGTAAACTGGTTGGATAGGCAGTTTTTACCCATTAGGCATTGACAGTGGTTTGACTTTTTGTCTCTTCATCTCTTCCCGCTATGGTAAATGATCTGGTAAATTGCTCATTTATTCACTGTCTTTTTTTTATCCTTCTCTGGATGTAGTCTTCCCCTTGTTGTAATCCTTGCTTTGTTTTCCTAATCTTGGTATGTAGAGCAAATGTGCATGGATGTGCTGTGAGCATGATGATCTGCTGATCATCGTGCTGTAGATATTTACTTCTTTTATCCTTTCTCCACCATTTCCTTTAGTGCTTTCACAAAGCATGCATTTCCATTTGTTTCTGTTACAGTTCTCTACATGAGGTGATATGTCCACATGTGTTGCTTTGGAAGTGGTGTAATTGCATGGCATGCTCTCTCTTACCAAAAGTCTCTTGCTTGAGTGGTATTAATTAGCCCTGGTGAGGTCTTGGACTGACACAGCCCCCAGTTCTAGAGCTTAGTAACAGCCCTAGATAATTATACTAGAGAATATGTGATGGCATAGAATTTAGTACACAACATGTTAGCGCTCGTAGCTTTTGGTAGACTTCTGCCACTCATGCAAAACTCAGAGGCACCATGCTCTGAGTCTGAGCCCTTATAGGTAGGTAAAAATTACCATGATCATATCTGAAATTGGATCTCATACAAGCGTGCATGTGTCATGTGACATACAAAATCATATAACTAGGAACATGATGAGAGTACAGTCTGCATCCAGATTATCTCACTACCATCTCCACAACTTTATTGCCAGAAATCCTTATCCTCTGGCATTCCTAGAAGTATGCCACTATTTTGACTTGGCGAAACCCAAATGAACTTGCTTCCAGTCGGCAGAATTTCCCCTTTCTCCTTCTGTATCTGCTTTCTTCTGTGCACAAAATCCTGCCTCTACCCTGAAGGTATCCTTTCTCTCTTTGGAGCAGCACAGTCACTGAGATCAAATTTTAATTGCTCAAACCCGAAAATGCCTGAGTGCATCACCGCAATGTGAAAGCAAGCAAGCGAGCAGGCAAGCTCTGAGTTATTTCTGAAAAGACATATTCTGCCATTCTCACTAAGAGCTAATTGTACAGGAGAGGTGATTGAGTGGCTCAAACACAGGACTATGAAGACCTGAAGATCTTAATTCTTCTCCTAGCTGTGTCACAGACTACACTCAGCCCCACCTTACCTGATACTAGCCCTCTGTAATTTCAACATCCTGAGTCCTCACAATTGCATAGATAGCGGGCAAAGAAGAGTTCTTGAATAAATGTGACAAACAGAGGGCTCAGGGAGACAAAAGGAGACTATATGGACAATTTAGGTTTTATTCTTAGATTTCAAGTGGCCAGATTTCAATGGGATGAGCTGGATTCGATTGTTATTTCTTTGTATGTGTGCAGCGACTAATTATGCCGATGCTTCACGTTATAGTAGTAGCACTTTGCACCCGCTTCAGCTGCAGTAGATTACCCATAAAGAACAAAGAGCCATTTGTGTTCTGTCTGTTCCTCCAAAATACTGCAAACCTGTCTGATGAACTTGTGCTGTTGGTAAAATATATATTTTCCAAGATCCTGACTGAACTGTACTGCTGGAGCACTAGGTGGCAATGTTGTTACAATGAAAACTCCTTACAGTTTCGCAAGCCACGGCTATTTCCTACGGCAGGAGATTCCTGGAAGATGAAGAAGTTCAGAGAGCTCTCACCCCTCCTTCAGTGGTTGTACGGATTCAACTAAGTATTGCTCCAAATTAAAAAGGTGTTGGTGTCTTAATTAGAAACAAGTGAAGACACTACCTTTACGTTTGCCAGATATCTGCTCTTGACCCCAAAGTGCCATTTTCTGCAGAGTGTTGAATAGGACATGCAGGAATGAGCAGCTGAGTGTCCTATCAGGATGGAGCTGAACAGTCTGATGTGAGGAGGTGAACACCTGAGCCCAATGAGCCCAACCCTAGGCAGGATCATGACAAGAGTTAACTTGTACCTTCCCCTTTCCTTATTGTACAAATTCCAGGGAAATCAAAGACAAAATTCCTGATTATAAAATCTAGGCTATGGGCATCTTCTTATAAAATGAATAATGTTTTTAAAGAGAAGAGAGTCAAGACAGGTGTGGAATAGCTCGCAGTTCAATCTGTGTTCAATCAACTACAGACAATCAGTAGTTTTAGGTCATGATTCTGAGGGATGCTCCAGGGATTCTGTACACTCTGAGTACCAATTTTATTCCAGTCTAATATTCATCATTTAGAAATATTCAGACTGTGTGAATTGTAATTGCAGATACCAATAAGCTAAGTGGGAACGTTATTCTGCACGTACTGCATCATTAGAAAAGCCATAAGGTACATTCATATTTTAATTCCATTTTAAAGAACACAACATGTCCTGATAATGTCAGGAAATCCTATCACTGTGGTGAGAGTGCGAACATCCATGATGCAGAAAAATCCTTAGCCCTTCTCCAGGTTTACATGGGCTCTTGAGGACCCTTCCAGCCCTTCTGGTCTGCAGACTCCATAGCGGTCATTGAATTCATTCACAGTGGCTTGAAGTGCCCCAGACTTACAAAGGGGCCAGGATGGTCCCTTAAACCAGCTCGCAGTGATGCTTGGTGATCTGCCAGGGTACTCATGAAGCTCCAAAACAGCATCAGTGGTAGAGCCAAGGGTATAAAATACCCAGTTCCCTATTTGGCCAGTCTGGAGACTTTGCTGCTTATTATAAAAAATGTTATATCAGCGACACTTATTTTATCAACTTCAGTTATGTTTTAAGTAGATATTGTTTACTCCACATTTTACATGCAGGTCATTTTTCAGGTCAGTTTCTAGAAGAGATTCTCACAGTGTGTGTTTCCTCAGAGTATTAATTATACTGTAAAACCACAGCAATGTTGCAAAGGAGTGAGATCCAATTTTATCTGACTGGAAGAGCAGGAGAAATTTACAGGTCTTACTCAGAGAATGTACTAAGGAGACATTAGAATCTCTCTCTAGATTTGTTTGGGGAAGCGAAGAACAAAGACATCCTCATTATTTTGGTCCCAAAAAATTCTTTGAAGTCTCAGTTTATTCACAACTTCAGGTCAAAAGAGGAATATGAAGAAGCAAAGTCCTTCCATGCACTTACAGAAATTTTTGTATGAGCTCACGCACCTGAATGCTTAAGGCTGCTTTAAGAACACAGTTATAGCACAGACATAATTAAAATGTTAAATGTAGAGTTTCTTAATGTTTTTCAGTGGAAAAAACTGTTCTTGAAGTCTTTTTTTTCCCCCTTTATCTCCCAGAAAAAGCCATTTTTCTCAGAAAAAAAAATATTCCACAAAATGCATTTCTCTATTACTTTTTAAAAGATTTTAAAAAGAGGGGAAAACATTGGAATGGTCTACTTTGTTTTCAAAAACTGGTAATATTGTGACATTCTTGCCTCTTTACCCATGTATGCATTGGAATGAAATGTATCCTTTTGTTTGTTTTCTTTCTTTTCCTATGCCCATCCTGAAATTTCAGCAAACTCCTCCACCTTCAAAAATACTCTTCTGCAGAACAGCAGAAATTGAGCAGGACTACAGATCTGCAGTTTTTCAAAAGGTGAGCTCATTTTGCTTGGAAATTTTCTCATAGCTCTTAAAATTATTCTCTAAACTCTTCTAAAATTATTAGATTTTTTTTTCCTCACAAATGTAATTTTGGCTAGCTTTGGTGGTTTTTTCATTTTAATATCATCCAAAGGGCCCAATTTCTCAGATTTTTAAGCTTGTCTAGGTGTAGGCTGCCCTGAAAGCGTTCCTGCCTTTTTCCCCCAGTATCTGTTTGTCCTTTCCTCTAGCTATCTTTTATGTTGGAATAATTCATGTTCATGATCTGGTGCCCACATAACATACTATCTTTATACTAGAAAATCTGAAAATAGTTATCAACTCCAAGAAGTTTATTTATTTATTTATGCCATGGTATATCATTACATGGATGACATTACATGGAGGAGAGGAAGTAAGGCAAAGTTTTATTAATACATAAAAACAGGTGATTCTTTTTCTCTTCGAGAACCATCCATTTACAGTGGAGGCAAAAGAGAGGGATGAAATGAGGCATTTTTGATGTTTGTTAGCCATGTGATCACACATAGACTTTGACAGCACACTGATGTTGTGCTGATAGCTGAAAAAAGAAAAGCTCAGAAGTAGCTAAAAGACGAAAAGTTTAAAGATATGAAAAGATGTGCATTTCTGGTCTTGTTAATGTCTCATTAGCTTCTGGCATAGTAAATTGCCTAGACTAGCAAAAACGGTTTCTTCCTCTATCTTTTTTAATGCAAATTTTAAAAATAAAACAAAATTGTAACACCGGTACAAAAAACAGTACACAAAAAGGATAGACTGGACATAATATTTTTGTTAAACAGCATATATGCATATATGACAATAAGAGCATCCTTCCATCCAAGCTACCACTTCTAAACAATTTTATCTCCCCTAAATGCCCATTTATCTAATTCACTGACAAGTTTCCAAAAGCTCTTTCTTGCACTTCTTTGCTCAATGTTTCTGTGATCAGTCAATAAATCAGAAATAAACAAGTGTCGCCTTCCTTGTCAACCAGCCATAAATGCAAGGAAGTCTATTGTGCAATTCACTAAAAACTTCTGAAATCAGTGTAACTATCAGCAATGCTGCCAGTGGGGTTTGAGTGACACCCTTTTTTTCCTGAACATGCCCAGTCTGGATTTCCAAAAGGTGCTGGATATTGAAATATCCAGCACATAAAACACTACCTAAACATAGCAGTTTTTATATTTTAGTATACTAAAAACATTTTAGCACCTAAAATACAGAACCTAAAAAGAAATTTAAGTCTTTTTGAAACCCCTCAACATTGCCAGACATCAAAATGTCTGTGATCTGACCCCAGGGATCATGGTGACAAGACAGGCAAATAAACATCTCAACAGCCTCCTACTCATCTTTATTATTTCCAAACATCATGGCTTCCAAAAACCCAACTGAAAAAAGTGGGGAAAGGCAATATTCTTTTTCTTTATCTGTGGAAGAGGTCCGGATTCAAGAGAGACACTTTAAAACTGAGCAGCTACTTTTACTAGTCCAGCTGTAATTCCTACAAGAGTGACATTTTCCATTCTTAACTGGATTCCTTAGAAGGACCCAAGGGAAAAATTTAAGGTCTAAAAAATGCACAAGCGCCCAATCAGAAAACCTGGAGCTGGATAAGTCAAGCACATCATTAGAGTAGGTGGAACAATCATGAAAAATGCCATCATCTGAGGAAACTCTTCAGTTGCAATATAAAAGAGATTTTTAAAATTTTTTTCCTTGACTTTTTTCTTTTTTTGAAAGGACATTTTTTCCCCTTCTTCTCACTTCCTCCCTATTAGTCGTTTCCCCTCTAAACACTTAATGAAAAGCTTTTGTAGACAGTGCTGTTTATTAGGACCAAAAAACCCACTGTTTTCATTTATTTAAACTAGAAATCATCCTTAGGAATCACCAAATTAATCAAAATTTCAACACAGCCTTGTAAAATACAAATTGAAATAATAAAAAAATTTTCTTCTGTCATTAATGCTTTTTTCATTTGTTTTTATGATTGTTGAAATACCATTTCATGGACATTTTTAGACTCAGTTGTATCTGAGCTGGAGTGGCAATGCAGAGCAGACCTGCCTGGAAGGAAAAGTATGCAAGAAAGTAAACTTTGATGCACTGATACGTGATATGATATCTAAATTAAACATATGTGTAGGAAGGAAAAAATGAAGGGTGGTCTAAAAACAGATTTTTGCCATGAAAGATAACCCCTCTCCTCATCACTGAAGAATGAAAAGAGCTGAAGAGGTGCAAAACTGGTGATACAGATGAAGGCACTTGCAATTCCTCCATGAAAATTGGATTCTGAGACCTTGAGAGGTCCTTATGTACCATCAGCTGAGCCTCAGGAATGAAGACAAGTACTCTCATGATTTCCTACTGGAATACTTGACATATTTTTTTTTTTCACATGCCTCCTCTGAAAGCTGTTTCAACATTTCCTTACACCTGAAGTAGCTAATTGGTGGCACTAGTTGAGTGCTAACAGCCCCCAAATTAGAAAAGAAATGTTTCATATACCTCTGCAAACTGCATAATGAACGTCAGGCAAAGGAGTTGTCAGAGCTCTGATATCTAGGGCAAACACCTTTCAAGAATGCAAATGAAAACGCTTAATATATATCACTAACTAGGTGGTTTGTCAATGTATAGTAGCACTTACTATCATAATTCCAGTTTTTGGTAGGCAAACGTACACGTGTTTCCTTGAAGGGTATCATTCTTGCTGCTTCTCATTTCAAAGAGAGTGTTTTCAGGTTGACCTTGGTCTCCACAAAGCCTAACTCTCTTTGTTATACATGTAGTTGCAAAGTTTGACCCTGAGAAAGACACTAATTCTGTCACAATCACTTATGACTTTTTTTATGCCACAGTGCATAAAACTGTTAATAAAAGAAGGAAAAATAAGTCACTCTTTTTGTGTGCAATGATGATGTACAGCCTATTATATTAACAACTACTTGAACCATGCCTTTCCCAAGACTCATTGAAATTTTGCCTAGCCTTCCTGCCTTCTCAAAACAATAAATTCTGTAAGTATTGCACATCAAGTTGATTTAAACTGGTTGCTCAACCAAAAGAAAATTTTGACTCTATTTGCTTCAGAACATTAAAAAGCACTGAAATTTAATCTGCTTTCATGGACAAAACCAGAATCTCCACCCATTTGATTTGGGTTACCGATTTTTTGACTTTTTTTGATATTATGAGGTAATGATTACTTTTCTTTGATTCATTGGTCTTTTCTTTTTTCCTCGCCTTTCATTGTTAGTATTTTTTAAAGGAATTATTGGATGCTTCAAATGTAACTTAGCTGAAGTTCTTTGGAGCTGCTGTCCAACCTGTGCATTAGTTTAAGTCATCATGTATAATTCAGTAATACGGTCTACCCAAACCCAAGCAAGGCTTAAAGGGCTGAGCCCTGCATTCTTCGGGCACTCAAGACTCCCATTGACGCACTGAATGTCAGATTCAGCCATCTATAGCAAACATATGTCAACACACAGATGGTCGCAACAGCAGCGTTTTCCCACAGACGTTCACTTGGTATTTTAAAGCAACTCCTCTTCCATTTTGTTCCCAGCCCCTTGTTTTTTTCATCCAACTATTCCAGACAATTTAACCTGCAAGCAGAAGTGTTTTGCTGAGGAAGGCACACAGCTTCAACAGCGAAAGGGAACCCAGAAAAAGAAGCTGGGAAGGGGATTAACTAGCCAGATGGACAGATGGACTGATAGATTGATATGCAGAAATAGTTTGTTTGAAGCACATGCAAGAGGATGTTCAGAAAACACAGATTATTTCTTATGTGAAGAGTTCTTAGTGGGAATATGATGTTCCAAGATGGACTTATGTAGAAACAGAAAGAAAAGATGTGTAAAGGGTTTTTCACCAAAAAAAACTCCTGTAAAAAAAAAAAATATATATATATATATATATATACACACATATGTATATATGTAAATGCAAGTGTTTTGGTTGAAAGCTAAATACAGGTGAGATTTGGTCAGACAGTATAACAGGAAGATTTTGGAACATTAATTCCACAGACCTACATTAGGCTCATAAGTCCAGAAATGAGGCAGAAGGAATTGTTATTTACATTTAATTTTAGAACACAAATAGAAATGAATAAGGCAAATAGGCATTTTCTCTACCTCCCTAAATGAAACCCTGAGAGCTCCAGACTTGCAGTAGAAAAAGCAGATCTCTCTCTGTGCCAACTACAGAATGAACATCCCCTTTTTAGACACTTGCTGCCCTTTCCACTTCCTTCTTCCTCACTTCCTACCATCCAACAGTATCTTCCAAGTAAACAGGCTGTACATCCCAGCCCCTAGTGCCAAACTCAGGTCATGTAGTAGCCAGGGACTTTGGGGCTCTGCAAACCTACCTCTTGGAGAGGAAGCATGTGTCTGCACATTACTGTCAACCATTCAAAGATTTGAGTTTAAAAGGATCTTGTTCATTCAGGACTGCTTCTCAGAATGAGGCACTTCCAAATTGAAATTCCTCTCATCCCAGTATAGATATTTAAAGTAGGTGGGTGAAACACTTTAGAGCTCTCTGTCTCCATGAACAATGGAAGAGAGTCAGATGACTAACTTGGAGGAAGGACTGTATTTTAGGAGGCTCAAGTAAAGTACCACCAAACCAAACAGCTACTGGAAAATAACTTTAGTATTGCTGGGATCCTGTAGTTTGCTGCAGAAAGTAGACCTCTAGAATGAAAGAAAAGTACTTTGCTGCTGAAGCCTTCTGGCACGGTGGAGGAAAGTGCAGGTTCAGAGATATGAGTTAAAGTTGTAAATTGTTCTAACTCTCCTGGGAATGGTACCAAGTGGTCATTTGGTCTGAAGAACCAAAAATAAACAGACATGATGCTTCTGTACAGAAATTAGAGCACTTCATCAACACCTTGCTGTAGATGAGCCTTTGTTATTGATAAATACTGTTGCGATAAAGTGTAGAGAATTTAATCAGGCTCAGGACATGATTCATTCATTAAACATCTTCAAATTCCAGAGCCTGAGCCAGGATGATGACCTTGCTTGATATGCTGCTATAGACCAGATATTCTCTAGAGTAGTCAAAGTCCATCCTTTCCCTAAAGATTTCATCATCTAAGCAATTATTTTCCATCTCTCAGGAGACACCTAGAGTTTAATGCCATGGAAGGGACAACTTTGGCCCAGTTATTCTGCACCAGACCCACAAACTTTTAGAAAATAATTCATAACGTCCAGATCCCATGTTGTTGACTGCAAAATATACCAGGACAAAAACTTTAACAAATCTTTTGGCAGATTATTCCACTGATTAATCTATTTGGTAATAGATTATTCTGTCAAAGTGAAAAGGTTTTTAAAATTAATCTCTTCCCACTATTCTAACAGATTCTTATTATTAAGTTGTGAGCTCTTTGCTTACCTAGAGTTCCCCTTTCAATACCCTGCTGAATCTTCTGCCCCTTCATTTGAGTATCTGTCAGCCTTCTGTGTTCCTTAGAGTTGGTCCTTCACTCCACATCCTCCCCATTTCCTCCTCCTCTATCATAGGCCCAATTTCTCCAGGACCCTACACGATTATACTCTGTTTTTCTCTTTCTTTTACATTTCTTCCTCTTTTATGCACATCTCCCTCTCAAACATGCTAATACCTGATCTAATAGAGAAACATCAGGCTATGCTGCAACTTCAGACTTGGCTCCTGGTAGGCAGTAGGAATGATATCCATGGGTGTCAATCAGCAAAGTACCTTCTGCAGAGCTACCTCCAATTTACATCAATTTACACCATCTGAGGATCCAGCCTTCTGATGCCAAAAGTATTAATGATTTTGCAGAAATATGAGTCTCTCTCTCCCTCTCTTCTTTTTTGTTTTTTTTTTCTTCCAGTATGAAAGATCTAATTACAAATTGCTGAAGGCTTGTTAAAAATCAAACAAACAAACAA
This sequence comes from Nothocercus julius, assembly GCA_013398735.1. NCBI lineage: Eukaryota > Metazoa > Chordata > Aves > Tinamiformes > Tinamidae > Nothocercus > Nothocercus julius. The sequence goes on from VZSV01000142.1 coordinate 145,697, forward strand.
AAAAAAAGCGATAATCTTTTGACTCTGCATTGTCTGATACTAATTTACTGAAAGGAATTAGTTATATATTTTCATCCAAATATTTTCAATAAACATTTCTCTTCATGAATGTTGAGAACAAAACATCTCCATGGAGACTTTTTAAACTTGTTTTCACAGCTGCATGTTTGCTCAGGCTGATATTCCTGGTTATCAGTGCTATGGATGGTAGGAGTATTGTAATGGCATATAGTTAACAGAACTATCCAATCTGGCCTTCTGCTCTCTTGAAATACCAATTACACATACGTTCAATCCAGTAGAGGGGAAGTGTGCTTTATTTTTACTTGGTATGATTGTATTAATGATGACAATACAGCAAAGGCTGGAGGCTACATTAATACTCGTAACCTGAACAGTATGAGGACCTTTCTCTGCCTCTCAGGCCCCACAGAAGCAGAGGCTATTTATGCATTTTCCCTGGGGCCCACGCTGAGGTGTGTCCAGAGAAAGCCAACTGTGGGAGAGACTTTTCTACTGCATGATGAGTGATGACCCAAAGTAACTGACAGCCAGAAGAGTCAAAGGCACCACTGGGCATGAAAAGAACTGCTTATGTCTGTGAATGCTGATTTCTAAAATAAGGGATTGAAGGAGAACATTTTGAGATTAAGCCCTAGCGCCCATCACAATTTAACTTCAGGAGAATCATTTTGTGGATTTAGGTTTCAGCAAATTGTCCAAGGTATGGAAACTTTTGACAGAGACAGGAATCAAACGAGTATGTCTACCAGGTTTTCTCAGCCTTTCTTAGAAGAAGTCGAATTGAACTGTTACAGTAACAATTTCAGTCACCGCAGAGTGTTTTTATTCTGTGATGTAGGTTGCATATAATATATATCTTTGAAAGAAAAGCACCGAAAGATCCATCACAGAGTCATTCCATGGAGATATTCAACAAAAACCAAGAAACAGAAACATGACTGGAATTATCTTCACTTCTCCTTCTTCCCGCTACTTGTCAACTGATTTTTATTGAGCATCAGCTGAATGTTCAGTTTAGCCTCAAAAGCAAGCATTTCTGAAAAGAGTAATACAGAAAAGAATAAAAATAAAGATGAGACTTGTTAGAAAGTTAAGATGCTGGGGGCTCCTGAAGGGCAGTGCAAATGATTTTGAAGTAATACTGTGCTAATGTGGATGTGTCCAAGATTGGTATTATGATTTCCATCCCTTGCTTTTACCTGAAATTAATATTCATATCACAATAATTTCTTCCATAGCTGGACACTATTTAAACTAATTGTATGGAGGTTGAAGTCTTCACTGGGACCCATTCCTTTGATAATTAGCATCGTCCTTTTCCGTCATCTATGCTGTTTAGATCTGACTTTCATATCTTTGTATTTTCTGTAACCAATTGGTGTTGGGGAAAAATTAAAAATGTTATTCATACTACTAGAAATATTTCCACCCTGTCCCTATGAGCATGACACAACATTTTCTGTCTTCTCAGTGGTTTATTTTCCTTCACTTCATATTGCCAGTTACCCTTGTGCAAAAGTCCCTGCAAAGCAGGGTTGGGGAATTGCACATAGCCTTTTCTTGGGTACAAATGACAGAATGAAATGCAGAATATGGTAAAGTCAACTCAGAGGAGAGAGGAGAAACCTAGTTTGTGATTCACTATACCTAAGCATGGGAACTACTGGATATGCAGTGTAACAGAGCTGTGGTTTAAAACTAGGAAGAATATTTCATGTTATTTTAGATTGTGGTAGATGCCCGTGGTTAGACAGATGCTTTGCATTCCTGGTGTCTTAGACATGAACTGAACCTGCCTCATATGTCTCCAGCAGCCAATATTAGACACCAGAGAAAAACAGTTCTCTGAAAAAAAGATTCTGTCTTCTGAGATTGACATGTGTTTTATCTCCGTTCTCGATCCCAGCACAGGGTTTTAAAGCCTGAGTAAAAGACTATCAATTCCAAATCATAGCTTTTTTAATTTATTTATTTTTCTTGGAGCTCTGTTGTCTAAATACAGATATGCACAGCCATTTGAGATGCCCAGAGAGATCTGCACAAGGTGAGCAGGCCTGACATTGGACTTATGGGAGATCTGCATACTTATCAAGAAACAGAGCCTTGAAAAATGACAGTAAATTCAGGAAACTGAATACCATTTTCAATGACCGCTGCCCATGGCAACACAAAAGGCTGGACACTGCATTTAATGATGGGAGAAATTAGAAAATTCAATGATCTCTGTTGAACAGACACCAGAAGATGGCTGACCTATAGCTATGAAGAATTGGCCTATGGTTAAACAAACAAAACAACAACAACAACAACAACAAACAGACTATCCATATTAAAAAATAGTAGGTTTGCTTATTCCTTAGCACTGAGCCTGCTCTTTCCAGACCTTGAACATGTTTTGGTTTAGCAGATCATTGCTCATCCTCTTATGGTTTACAAGGCAGGTCGTGAACTCAGAGGATAATATTCAGGCACTTACGTTTTTAAAGTGCAACCCATGTACCACTTTAAACAGAGTAAATACTCAATTAGAAGACAGAATGATACTACCACTACTATGTTATGTGACAGGGAAAGCAGGACAAGTAATTGTATTTGTTTAATTTAAGAAATCAAGTGGACAAGGGTAGCCAGACCTTTCTCTTAGCCTTATTACTTGTTTCAATTTTCTTGCTGGTATTTTTCCTCCTGTTTAATAAGCAAGGCAGCTGACAACTGAATTAGTACTCTTTCCTTAGTATGCCACCGGCTCATGACAATAGCCTTAGGGGTAAGATATAGATAACTGAGAAGTTTTCTCACTGTTGTGATATATTTTTTCATATGGTTAATAAGGCAATTGAAATGACATTCTGTCACAGTGGCACAACCAAGCGAATTTGTGATTTCCCTTGTGTTGCCACTAGGAGGAGATGCACTGTGTTCAATAACTCCCTCTCTTAAAGGATATGACAGTCTGCAAAGTAAGGCATTCTTTAGCGTGGCTACAGATTAGCAACTGTTTATTATCACTAATAGGAAAAGGCTTGGGGCTGAACCACTATTTCTCCACTTTGGATTTTATTTTGCAAGAAGCACAATAATGCCCTTATATTTCAATCAATGTGCTCAACTAAAGAAATACAAATAAGGGAAATATCAGAAATTAAAATGGAACAATAATAATGGCTAAGTCTCTGTAAAAGGATACTTAGTAAATTGTTTATAAACAATTACACAGCTTTCCCTACTAATAAAGTCTATCCAAACATATTGGGTCCAGTTAATTTCTGAAATAATTCCATAATTCCTTATGCTGTTATTACTATAAATCAAGGTATTTTCAGGCCAGAACAACAGAAGACTCTGCCCAATCTCTCTGTGCTGGCAGCAATGCTCTGTGCCATGTCCTGAAAGGCGTGAAAGGCAACAGGAGCTCTTAGGCCTTGGGACTCAGTGAGATCAGGGCTTATAACAGCCAATATCTCTTTGAGGACAAAGAACTATTTTAATATTTCTATTATGACAATTTATTGTTTTCCAAAGGCCTCCATATGAGCAACTCAGTTCCATAGGTGACACTGCCTTTGTTCAAGTGCCCATCACAACTATAACCACTGCAGCACAGGAAGGTAATTGGAGTGGCAGAGAGTGTCTTGTTCTCAACAGGAAGGCAATTGCCCCATGGCAAGGAGAAGCAAGCTGGGGCATTTATGCATGGGCACATACTAGTGAATGGGTACATGCCTCTAAACACACTATCTGTGCTTGAAGGGCTCCAGCTTGCGCGTTGCAGGTTATTAATCTGATCATTGTCTATTAATCTGATCAGTGTCTACTGCATTTAGCTAGAACGTTGCTTATTGCAGGTAAGCACATTTAGCTCGCAGCTACCGGAGTGCTCATCAGAAAACTCCAAGGAGGTAGATAAAGGAATAGGATTTTTTCTTCTCGCTAAATTTGAGGCACAGCAGATGCACGTATATGCATTTCTTTGTTTTAACACTTGAAAGTTGCTATTGAGCACTGGAATGTTCAATATTCTCCCACGATTTGAAGACCACCACATGCTCAAACACATTAAGTCTCAAGATTTAGGAATGTTTATTCAGCCCTGTGTTCACTCCTCTTACGCCACCACACACTGATTTCAAGTCTGAAGCTGGGATTTTTAAAGGCAGCAGATGATCAACTCTTTATATATTCAGTTCATGGAAGGAGTAGAACTACATGCAAATTCAACCACATGGTTTTAATGCTCTCATTGAACTAAAGCGGTAGAAAAGCAGAAACATTAAATGATTTGGCATTGACTTTCCTTTTTTAAGATAAATGTTTGAACTTTACATTTCAGAGGAAAGTTTTATTTCAAAATCAACTTATACTTTTAAAGGGAATAATAAAGAAGAAATAAATTAAACCAAGATACTTTGATATGTCAGCTCTTACTTACAGGATGTCCAATCCTAAGAGCAGATGCATACAGGCTAAGACTAAGCAATCCCTTCACCTTTATCACCTTATTCAGACGTAGGATGTGCTGACGGTACCGTATGTACAGATGTTCGTAGGATTGGGCCCCAATCAAGCAATGACTGACTTTATGTATCTGGAAGCAATGGTCACATGAATAATACATCTATAGGCCTGACAATTTAATGACATGAAGAAAACGTTACAGGATGAATGCAAATTGCAATGAACCAAACTTTATATTTTCCTGTAACTGAAAAGAAATTTAGAGTTAAATTATCTCAGACTAGGGTCTGGAAGTTGGTTCCCTCTATTTAAGCAGAGCCAAATTCTGTGAGGCTACATCAATGACAATTTAAAAAGCTAGTGTGTTATTCAACTGACTAATGCTAAGGATCTATGTACTAGAGATAAATAACAAAGTATTCTGACTGGAAGGAAAGCACCTCCAAAATTGGACTTTGTTGTCTGTTGAAAAAGCAGCACATGTAAGGAGGTTTTTTATTTTGATATTTTTTTCCGCAGCACTCTGCACTGTTGTTTTGGCTGCTTAGAGCTCTGGAGAGGGTTTTTCCCTTTCCTCCTAGACGCTGAAACCTCTTTTTAAACATCCTTTTAATTTGTCACTTTCAATATATTTCATCTGCGCTCATGGAAACGCAACAGTAACAGGGAAGGAGTGGAGTGCTGGGAGATGATTTTGTTTCTCTGAGGAGTAAAGAGGATTTTATCCTTCACTGAAGGCCATGAGACCTTCCTGCCATGGTCATTGTGTTTTCTGTCCCCAGCACCCAGGGGTGTCTCCAGGGAAGCACTGACCAGTGCCTCGGATGGGCTCCTTTGCACATATAGTGTTTTAACAACTCCTTGACTTTCATGGGAAAGATTAAACTCTGAGAGTTGTACCTTTCCATGCCTGCTAAAAGTTTGTTTCAAAAATCCTCCCTGTCTTTTTTTTTTTTTTTTTTTCTAATCAGGATTCACTTGTACAAGAGAATTTCAGATTCATGAAGGGTTTATCATGGCAAGCGTGCACCCTGAGCTGAGATACAGCATAGATTAACTGATTTTCCTAGAAATTTGCATATTAGCTGGCCCCATTGAATATGTGTGTCCAAGTTGCCAGTTAAGACTTGCTATCATCCACCATGGCTATGTCTTAACACACACAGGCCTTAAAGAAAAGAAGCTCGAGATGTCTCTTGACATTGTAAAAAGCACCACACACTTGCTTCTAATTTTTTACGTATTATTTTACCTTAACCCAACAGAGAAGTCAGGCAGTACTCTACTAACATTAAAAATCTCCTTTCCCTCTTCTATCTCCAAGGGGAATTAGTGACAAGTCATTTAAAAAATAGACAAGAAACACACACATCCAAAGCATTTTGAAATACAATGACATTAAGAAGAAGAAAAAAAGTCTGCATCACTATTGCAGAACACGTAAGTGCTGGCTGTGAAAACTGGACCAACTTGGGCGACAGAGTGTAAATGAAGGGATTAGGGGGCACTGGAAAATGTTTCGGTCTATCTGTACAGGCATAGACCGTTTTTGAGCATAATCACCTTAACATTTTAGCCCAGTTGCCAGTGGAGAGGAAGATTCTGAGCACAATATGTCTGATAATATAGACTGACTTCCAGTAACACCTATATGGATCAAGTACAGACATGCTAAGGAGACTTACCCTTTCTTGTCCACTTCTTCTTAGTTATCTCTTCTTAAGCACAATGCAAACAACTGGATTGTCCAGGGAACTTTCCCTTGTGCTGAATCATCATCTCTCTTCCTTGACTGAAAAGGAAGTCTTGAATGGCTGTCTTAGATGTAATTTTTTCATTTGGTAGGATGAGTCCTCCCATTTGAATCTAACTTACAGATAGGCTGACTGATGATGTGTAACTTGCCCTGCTTAAGTCTCCAACTTAAAGATTCAAAATCAAAAGCAAATTAAAAAAATCAATAAATCAGAAAATTTCCCAAGCAATATTATTTCAGATAAGTAATCACAAAGGTTACCACAAAGATACCTGTGAGTGGGGGCTTCAACAAGGGAGGAATGAGAAGATTTACAATAGAGGAAGGCACGAGATAGTTCAGTCTGTTAAATTGTATGTAATCACCTGCCATTTGCTCCAACTTCATCTACATGGACTTCTTGGCTGAAGATTTCTGGAAGGCTCAGCAGAGTTAAAATGCTGCTGCCATGAAAATGTGCTGGGACAGAAGCAGAATTCAAGCAATGCTGACATTTACATCATCTGGGCCTCAGTTACACCTGGTTCAGAAGCCTTATAATTGAATTAACTCTATTGCTGAACCTGATACAGAAACACCAACAGCACAGATATATACAGAATAAGTTTGAACATTCCACCGTATCTTTTTAAAGAGAAAATCAGTTATATGATTGTGTGACCAAAACTTCTTGCTCTCTTCTGGCTTCTGAGACTAAGCAGTGTAAATACTCTGGGATGCCGCCCAAGTATCTTGGCTACTTGAGGCACATGTGTAGGTGCCAAGATTGAAAAAAAAAAAAAAAAGAATAGCAAGAATGTGATTTTTACAGGCTTCGCTATTAAGTATATTGTCACCCTATGTCAACACTGATTTTCTGCATCTGCTTGGAAGCCCATTCACCCTAGGATCCTGGAGCATTAGACATTGTACCAACCTAGAACCAGAAGCGCAAGAGAGCTTTCTGTCCGAGAAGTGCATATGTTTACCTTAACATTACTTACCTTGACTATGTCAAGTGGCATGGTGTTGAAAAAAGCTCTTTTTGAAGAGTTTGCAGTGATTGACTTGTTCTGCAATGCACAATACCTTTTTTTTTTTCCCCACATTTTGATTTTGATGGAACAGCTCATCAACTCATAAAAAAAATAAGAAAGAAAAAAAAAAGCATTATTGAATAAGGGCAAATAGATCAGACCAGCATCCTTTGAAGGCTTCGAGGGCCTGTGCTATTGACAGTTTCTTTTCTCAATTTTCTTTGTTTTCTTTTTCTGTATCTAACGAGTATCTGACTGCTGTTTTAGAAAGTACTAGCATATTCTACAGAACACTAAATTTTACAGTACCCCTACAGTAACCTTAATACCTTTTATCTTGAATACTGTAGTGCATGTACCTTTATTTATAATGTATTGTGCAGACTGTGATGCTCAGTATTGCTGTATTTTTACCATTAGCACTCCAGGAAATGAAAGAACTGTAGCTTACATTATGACAGGGGCAATTCAAGGCAGTCTTGCCTGGCAGGGTAGCTTTCATTTAAGTTGCAGCCTGAAGTGGTCTGTAGGATTAGGGTGAGTAAACAGTTACCAGAACAAAACACTAGGAAAATTAGAGGAAGAAATATAGGCCAGGAAAAGAATAAAATTTTGGTTTTCAGCTCATTTTTGAGATACAGAATGGAGTCAAGATGGAAAGGTATGAAGAGGTTGTGACAAGCAGTTGCCACCTAATTTAGAAGCATGACTGCTGCTTAATTTTACAGTGTATCACTGCAATTTCAGCTACTCCTTGTCTTGATTGCAACAGGAGAGAAGGCTTCCTGCTACCGGCAGCTTGGGTACATTTCCCCTATAGGTGGTATAAAAATATCTGAAAATGAGCCAATGCTCTTTTCTTGCAGTGAGATGGAAGTGAGATCAACCTTAGTGAGACCAAGTCCCCTAGGAGACAAGCTATTCCACTGGAGATTTCCAATTAGGGGTGAATGCTAGGGAGTCAGCTATAACTCCATCGAAAGTTTTAAACTTGCACAGGACCAAGGCAACTTGTGTCATCCAAGGGACGGCCCTATCTCCAGTGCGTAATTAGGCACTTGCATTGTTATGAATCACATCTTTTTATTCTCCCTGAAGCAGATTATGATCAATACAGAGGTCCAGGTCTCACCGACAAAACCCCTGCTGCTGATCAGTGGTAAACTCCTATCGATTGAAATGGCATCAAGTCCCAAAGAAGATGAAAGATAACCAGGAACACAGTGATCACTTTTTTTGTGTGTGTGTGTGTGTGTGTGTGTATGTGCTGGCAATGAACTATGTTGGAGTGGAAATAGCGGGCTGGATTCTGCTTTCCTTTTCCAAAGTGTAAATGAAGAGTAATGCTATTGAATTCAGTGGAGTTTGTGTGAGTAAATGGAAAATTAGATTTCGAGGGTTCCATCGAACCCAAGCCCACATCTTGTAGAAGGCTGCGTTTCCACTTCTTTCTCACAGGGGTTCTTTGTTTGTATTTTTCCCCTCTGTGTCTCTTTTTATTTTCCTTTCCTTTGAAGTCTTAAATCCTATAGGTGACCAATCTTTCATCCATAATCTGCAGCATTCAAATTAAAAGGAATGGTCTATAGATTCTAGGATTTTCTGCACACCAGGGCTAAATCCTTGCAGAGTCCCCTAAGAGCAAAGAAAGCCAGGAGCAGAGTGTGAAGTTAAATTGATCCAATCAATGTGCCACATGCAATCATGTTGTGTTCATTGCTAGTCAACAAACAAGATAAAGCCCTAGATACATTTCCCTTCCTTAATCGTCATTTTATCAAGCGATGGGATATCTAGAAATGTTTAGCAAGCTCGGTACCTCATGTTCTTATTTATCATTCTGTAGGATTGAAATTTGCAAATAATATGATTCCGTGTATCTTCTGTCAACTGAATACTGCTAAAATCCATTATCCTAGGCTTGTGTTATATTTGGAATAAATATGATCATTTTTCACCGCAAGCCTGTATATTGCTTTACAGAAATTGGATAGAATGGAAATAAGCGCATTTTCCTCCAGTAACATTAAACAAAAAGGTTAAGCTCCTGCTGACAGGAAAGATGTATTTGCAAATGATTAGTTATATTTCTACCATAGTGCTTGTCTGTGTTCTGCTTTTGATGTTTAAACAAAGCTCTTGAACACACTGGGTTGTAGTCTCTGATGTTGATTTATAGGTAGGACTGAATTCCAAACACTGAACTAGTAGGCAGGCATTAATAAAAAGGAGAGACTTTTTTTTTTTTTTTCCTGCTGGTTAATATGTGACTAAGCTATCCTGTTTTAGGCCTCAATCTGTCAAGAACAGGTGTATAATAGGGGAGTCCTTGAGGCGCAAAGACCGGAGCTATACACAAAGGGTTTTGTTCAGCTGCACTCAGGACAAATGTTGAAACACCAATTTACAAAATTGTTTTGACACAGAATTATTTTATGGTTATTATGACACAGACACAAAATTATTTAGGTTACTCTAAGCCCAAGAGGATTGGTAGGAACTCCAGATGGACCTAACTAAACTACTGTAGGTAATTGGCCAACACAATGGCAGATGAAATTCAACACAGACAAGCGGAAGATAAAATGCTTTGGGAAGAAGAATCTAAGTGTTGGAAATCCCATTGACTTCAGGGAGGCCAGATCCTTCAAGTGCTGCCGGGAGCTGAACAAGTTTTATATTCTTAGGAGAAATCTGTTGGAATAATTGTGGAAAACTGAGTGAATTAAGTAGAGAATTACGATCAAAATAGGAGTAACAGAGATTTTGAGAGAGCAGAGTGATGGGTAAACTTTTCAGAACTGCATGAAAAAAATTAAATCCAGCTCATTTTAAATGTACTGAGGAGCATAAATGGCCTGGCTATATTTTGAGGGAAAAAAAAATGATCCTGTGTGAAACTAATTTCATAAACCAGCTATGTAAATATTCATACTTCTACTGAAGTTAAGGCCAGAAGAGACACTTGGGGTAGGTTTAGCTTTTTAAAATATAGGCAGCTGTCCTGGACTTTCTCATGGGAGATGTGTCCAGGTGACCAGAGCCAAGAGATCCTGCCATGGAGCCAGGTAAATTCCTTCCCAGGCACCAAGTCCTTGAAGGGCTGACATAACAGACATCTCTTTCCTCATCCTGATCTTTACTCTGAATATCTCAGCAAGGAACACTGACAGGAGTGTGGGAGGACTTCGTCATCACCTATAAGCCTCCAAGCTTCCTTTCTTTACCTACCAACATCACCTCTTACATTTTGAAAGAAGGCAAATCACCAACAGCCAAACTGTGCCCTGGAAGAAAAATGTCTGACCATGAATATGAGGGTCCAAAAACATGAAATGTGTCTGTAAACACTGCCTAAATAGAGAATTGTGGGTATTGTGAACACAGTAAAGACATATCATCATTAATTCTTTCCTGGGACTTCAACTTGCATTGGAAGTCCTCTTTCCCCTTCTGCTGACACAGACCACACAATTATTTTAACAGCTGTATCAAAATGTATAGATAAAAAGATACATAAAAATACTTTAAATAAATCCAAAAACCAAGTGGATCTATATTGGTTAGGTGCCATCTTCTGAATATTAGGAAATTGCATCTCATTTCAAAGGTCCATTTACATAAACTTCAGCTTCCAACCACAGGATCTTGTTGTGCCCTTGTTAGCAGAGATGACAAGCTCCCTGCTATCAAACATTTGTAAGTACCTTATGCAATCATCAACTCAGCTCTGCACTTTCCGTTTGATAATCTATGTTGATCTCCTTAAGCTTGACATTGCAGCGCTCGTTTTCCAACCAGTGGATCAGTTTTGTGTCACTCCTTTGAACTCTACACAGTGTGTCTATATCCTACTGTAAAATATCGATGCCCTCTTAACAAGTGCAGTGTATGGTCTTGGTATTTCTGTCTTTTTCTTCTAATTACTTGTACCCCTCTTATAGACCCAAATTTGGCTAGCTCTGTTTTCTGTGATATTTGCACTGAGTGTTTATTTTAGACAGTGACACAGAATAGTTGAATTTCATGTTCATGATGTAGTTGACTATATACCTGTTCACTGTTTCTGCTATGGCCAGTCTTCCAAAAGGACATCAGTCTATTAAAATAATCTACTAACAGACAGCAGAGTTTTCTTAGTGTATGGAAAAAAAAAAAAAATTGGGGTGATAATAACAGGAGCTGATACCATTCTGTAAAACAAATGGGATGTGATAAATGTGCCACTGGTGCACATTGTTGTGGGACAAATCCCAGCATGCAATCCAGAAATAGGAAACCACAAATCATCCTTTCCTTGTGCTGCAAAACTCCTCCTAGCCCCTAGGGCAGAAGCCTCTGCAGGTATCAGTCCAGACTGGCAGAGCCCCACGATGGTTTCAGCAGCCTTGTCTCTCCCTCTCTCTCTCAATGTGTTAAATAGTGAAGCATGCAGATTCCTCTCTTTCGCAGCAGTTTTAATTCCTGCATATTCTTGATCAGGTTTATGATGCTCCATATTCCTGGATTAAATAAATATGCTTTTATTTGTTTTGAATGAGCCACAGAAAGTTTTATAAATGAGGATCTGGTGGTTTATTTCTATTTTAGTTGTGTAAAACCACAGATCTCCTTATTCATATTAGGGTAAATTTGCCTGCAGGTTGCAATTTAATTTTTGTCTCTAGCTATCTGTATCTCTAGTGAACCTTCATATGATAAAATGGAGAATAAGTCAGGGCTTGGGATCCTCTCACAAAACACTTCAAATGGATAAGAAAAGTCCAGGAAACATTAACTTTTATCTACTTCTGATGATTTTTCACTAAATTTTCACTGAAGAAGAGCAGCTAGATGAGCACTGATGGGCTGACTGTGATTTTATTTACACAAATATGCATCAGAAATAGTTTCAGTGATGTCAGCAGAGATGAAGCAGCATAGGAACAACATAAGAATCAAGCCATAAAACCGCTGTGAATGCAGGAACTGATGTGAGAATCAGCACTTTTTTCATTACTGTATAAAATGCACCTTCCCCGGTCTGCATTTTACCTGTATGTATCATAGGAAAGAAAAGAACAATTGTTGGAGCCTCATTGGGAGTATGTTCATACTGAAAACAAACTTCAATACAAGCATATAAAATTACTGAGCTCTCACTTATTCCAATAAAACAGAAAGGAAAAGCATAAAAACCTCACAACCACAAATAGGAATCTCACCTGCTTTTATTCTTAGAATAGGTAGTCTCAGTATAGTCTCTTATGCTGGAAAAAATCTTGGTAAATTAGTATTTCTCCTGACAATTTTTGTTGCTGTTGTTTTGTTTGTTGGTTTTGTTTTTTTTTTTTTTTTCTTCTAAAAATGTCAAAGTCAGTGAGTTTCTGCACAAGAATTTGTGAACTTATCATATAGGAAAGAATAAGTAAACTAAAGTCCATATATTTCTTGGTTGAGGCAGGAGAATATATATGAGTAATTCAGTAGTTCCTGCCTGAACATATGACACTTATCTGTTGAGTTCAACTCTTCTAGGAGTTCTGCCTCTCCTTCTATGACTTCCACACTAAGTCCAAAATGCTTTAAGGCTGCCGCTAGAAGCAACTTGGAAAGTTCAGTAAGTGCCATGAGAAGGCTTTGCTTTCTGCTTCACCAACAACCTTAATCTGAAATAAAATTAGCAAATTGCAACCAGCGACCTAAATCAGAATTTAAATCTCTTGAAAAATTACAGATATTAAAAGGGAATTTAAAAAGATGTATGCATGAGATGTGAGTCCAACAAAAGGTGGAGTTAAATTTCTTGCATATTTTTAAGCCTTAAAAATTATTAAATCACAGTTTTTCATTTATCTTTTTTTTTTTTTTTTTTCAGTAACAGATTCCATCCCACATCATTGTAATATATAATTGCCAGGAAACTCAACATATAAAATGCACATCTGAATATAATTTTTGAGGTGACTATGTCTAATGGCTTCAATCCCCTCTCACTTTTATTAAAATAGATGGGAAGTTACTTGGGACTTTTAAGAAGCGGAGAAGAAATAGAGTTGCGCTGGGAAAAAAAAAAAATAATAATAATAACAATGAGAAATCAGGATGCCTTACTGAACAGCCAGAGTCATTTTATGTGGAGTTTTCCCCTCCAGCATCCAAATGGAACCCAAACAAATCTATTTCTCCCAAAACTTATTCTACTCACCATTCCCCGACCAAAATACATTGTAATAACATCATAAAACAGCCGAGGCTGAAGTGCTTATTCTGATGGACTGCTCAACATTCTAAAAGGGTAGGTATTAATATACCTAGGAATCTCACAGTTGAAACATTTTAACGCAAACTCACAGTTTGCAGGGAATTGAAACACTTCACCTAAATAATTTATATATGTATCTATGTATATAAAAAAAATGGAGAAAATGAAATTTCATAATAGCAATAAGTCCAGGGATGCTGTTATCAGGAGATAATCACATCCCATGGGGCTTCTCGCACTCAGCTGTTCCTCCTTTCCCTTCTCTTCCCCCAGTCCTTGTCTTGCCCCTGAGGTATAATTTTTCTCATGATAATTCTTATCGTGCCTTCGTGGTTAGTAATAATAATTAAAACAAAATACTTTATTCACGACTTCCCTGGGTGCTCAGCATATGATCTTACTTCCCGCCTCCCCCCTCCACACACACACACACACCACTTCCTCTGCCTCCAATATTTCATTAAATGCTTTGGAAAGGGGGAGAAAAAAAAAATTCAATGACTGAGATTCTGTTTTCTGAGAGAAAATGCAAAAGGCTGTTGTGGCTGTATTGATCGGGCTGAGAGCGCAGCATTGCAAACAAGCATAGCTCTCCTGAGAAATATGCACTGGAGATCCATACCTTCATTGACATTTTATAGGATGTCTAGACTTGCTAATCCACTGTGAAAAATGCAAGCTTTGTAGTATAAGAGGATGGAGTAGGGGCCGGGTCTCTTGTTCACAGGAGCAGTCTTCTCATGTACCAAATTACCGACAGTTTAATAAGTAGGAAACGCCAAATTAAAAGCTTGGTTTCAATGACTTGGACACCCTCTGAATTCCCCACAATGCCAAGCAGCAATTAGCCTGAAGCCAAAAAAAGGGTTTTGAAAGGTTGGTTGAGACACCATCCGGATTGTGTGTGTGTACATGAGGAGGGCTGAAATTTCACAAAGTGAGAAATCCTGCCCTGAATGCTGCTTTCCAAAATCAGACATTCTCCCATTCCATCTTTTTCCCTTTCATATCAGGTTTTTCCCCACCCTGTGGACGAGTAGAGGATAAAGCAGCAAATACGCCAAGCTTCCGTTCCTCAGTCTTCTCTTTTTACCAGCCTCTATGGAGGCTCCTTTCAGCAAAGATAAAAACAGAGGGAAGATTCTTGGGCATCACATCTAGGAATGGTAGCAGAAATCTTATGGCCCAGTGTTGGGTCACTTTGGTGGCACCTCACATTTTTCTGGCTCTGACACTGGCACAACAGCTATGCACCTTTGCTCCGAGGTCTGTCTCAGATGCACTAGCTTCTCATGGACTAAAATTGAACTTCAGCACTGTGGCAAAGAGGAAATTTTTCTTGGATCCCTTAAGTAACACCTTCAAGTAAAATTTATACAAGACCTAATGTAAACGATTATTTTTAGATTTTATTTTTTCCAAAGCAAAAATGCAGAATGCTGCTGTAGCCAAAGTAGAGGTTTGTGGTACCTACAATATGAATTGATTTAACCAGCATATAATTAATATTAGTTTGTCCTGTGCTCAATTATAAATGTACTAAAATAGCGGGTTTTGGAATACAGTGAGTTGCAGTAACAGTTACATGTAATAATTAAACATCTTTGTCTTTTTACTAGGTAGAAGAAAAGTGCTGAAACTCAAAGTATATACCTAGTATATACCTATACCCATATATGTAGAAGCATAACTTCATGACCAAGATTGATTCCTGCTGAAATGGCCGTGCCTTGATTCATAAATCCCTGGATTAAATATGATCTCCTTCTTCTGAACAGATGCTCTCAAAGTTTCTGGGAGGATAAGGCTTTTACCAAGCAAAACGTACAACAGTAGATTTCAGTGAATGATTTGGTCATACACAGTGCAATTAGGGTCTATTAGAGAAATTTATGTTTGCAATACAAAACCAATGAGCTCACCCGCAAGCTCTCCAAGCACAGCTGAATTTCCTACAATAGTCTTTGAAAAGTCCTCATAAAGGACTGCCCTCAAATACAGATATGTCTACAATATTATAGCCAACATAAAATAACTCCTCCTTTTCCTTTATTTTGATGGTGAACCCCAAAAAATTCAATGAAGGTGGTCCTACTAGTTCAGGAGAACAGATGTTGTAATCCTTTGCTCAAGGGGCAAATGAGACTCCTGTAAGGAAATGCTATAACTTCCCAATAGAAAGAAATATATTTTGCTTACCGTTCTACAAGAGTTTTTTATTCTTTTCTGGAGAATTCTTCAAGATTTTAGAAGTGCAACACATTACTGACTAGCTCTAATCAGAGCTTTTTTATTTTTAAAACAACAAACCTTAGTAATAGTGGGGAGGATTTTGCCTGAATTGCTGTTTATATCTATGTGCCTAAATATTTATGCTTTCTGTAATAATATTCACTGGCACTATTTAACATTGTCATTTTCTTTGCAGTCTTACTGGCATTAGATACCTGGTGAATGACTTGATTTATTGGTTATCTATTTTAATAGAAAGCTCTTATCCGAATTGAATAGACTTTCAGTAGGTATTAATATTCAAGGTAAAAAAATGAAAAAAAAAAAAAAATTTCTCCCACCTACCGTATATGAAAAGAAATGAACAGAAAGCCAAGCCCTCAAATCTAAATTTCTCAGGCCTGATCTATCTAAGGTTTTCTGAAGTGACTGGTGATCCTGGGTTCCCAAATGCCCAAGAAGCTGAGGTTTTAAAGTGTCTTAGAGATTCAATCTTATTTATGTTTTTTCAAATAGAGGATTAGACAAACTTAGTAATGATAATGTCAGCAAGCAATTCAGCTAACAGTGAAATTCTTTGAAAGGTCAGATTAGAATATTTTTTGAGGAAGATAAAATACCCTAGATCATTCTTTAGTTATGAAACTACCTTTTAGCTATT
>VZSV01000142.1:177654-191136 GCA_013398735.1 Nothocercus julius
TGTTATGTTTTGTTTTGTAAGATACCCGTTACCTGCAGGTAGCTGGAAGCAGCCATGAATAATGAAGTCGCAACTTCAAAGGAATGAAAAATAAGGTAGTAATTGAAGAACAATTTTCAGTCTCAATTCTTCAGCGAACTGAAAGCACAATCCTGGGCAAAAAAAAAATGGAAGCTGGATTCCCAACTCCTTATTCATTTATGTAAAAATTATATAATAAGACCTGACTCCATGAATAAACCATCCAAAAATCTCCACTGAGGGCCTTTGTTTTTTGTTAGGTCCATGTTTCATATAGAAAAGTATCTGCCCTGGAATTAAGAACCACGAATTCAAGAAGTGGCTTATACCAAGCTAATGAACACCCTGAGATTATGTATTTCCAGAGTAACAAGGTCCTGCAGGGACCATTCTTCGACCCTTGGTAAACTGAGAGGTGTCTTGAGACCTCTGACATGGAGTCTTGTCCTGGTGTAAACGGTTATAGGCCCATAGGCAGATTGCATTAGCAGACTCTGCACTCTGAGATTTGGAAAAAATGTCTATCCCACGTCAGCTTCAACTAACCACAACAGTCAGCCTAAGTAGAATTTCACTACTGACTTCGTAAATGTTTTTACATGCCAAATTGGTTACATTCCTACATCATCCACTGACATTTATATGTATTACCTAACAAGAAATTCATGTGGACTAGGATTTACTTGACTTCAAATAGCAACTCTCTTGCCACTGAATTTTTATTAGACCACATTAATGCATAGGTATTAATCATAGCTAATTTGGTTATGAGTATCTTGGAGGGAAGAGTGAGAAAAGACACGAAAATGATGTGAGTAACTTGCATGATTTCAAAAGCTGTCAGATTTCAATCTTCTCTGTTGCCATTTATATCCAAGATAGATAAACTATTCAATGCATGTAGAATGTTAAACTTGACTAATCTAAGTGATTGGCTATGAAAGAATTTTTTTTCCTCATTTGTCTATTAAAAATAATTTTGCAGAGCAAAATGCATTTACAAAGAGCCCACAGAAAAAGGAAACATGAAAATATTTCAAATTTCATTAGTTTCTGCTAGGATCTTTGTTATGGACAGGTCTGGACAGGGTTGATGAGAAGAAAAAAAAATAGAAGTCCAAAAAGCATCAAATGTTTTTTAATTGAGATTGGAAGCATTCCAAGTTTGACTTTCAAAAAAGTCTTTGATTTATAGTAGTTCGTGTTGGACTCATGTTGTGCCTGCCAAAAATCCAAACTAGATCAGAGCTTTTTTTGAAATAAACACAAGCCTAATCTGATGTAGGTATTTCAAAACTCCCACTGCTTTAGTTGTAACATCATCTGTTACTGAATGATTTATAAATCATGCCTCCACGGACAAATTTCTACAAGGCTGAGGGTGATATATTTTAACTTTGGGACATAAGGAAAAGTTTAAATTCCATATTACAATTAATGGAGACCCTCCACTGTTTTTATCTGTGGTCTTTGTGGAATAGATCATCTCTGGTTTACTGTATTTCAGAAAAGAAAAAAAAAAGTACCTGGTATACAAGAGTATGAATCCAGTTTTCTGTTGCCTAGAACAGGCAATGGAAATAACAGGTAATAACAAACAATTTATTTTTCATATTTTAAAACCTCATATGACATCAGTTCTTTCATAAAAAAAAAATTAAAAACACACTTTTGCTCTTTTTTACTGTTGTTTTTAAATAGAAAAAGTTCATAACCAGGATTTTTTTTATAACTAAAGTGTTCGCAAAGAGAGATAATTTCATATCAGTGAAGAAGAATTTGTCTTAACTCATTTTAGGTATCTAAAAACAACAGGCTTACTCTAGTGTCATGAGGATGAAACAAATTTTGCTTTTCTAACCAAAGGGAAATGCTGAGGGTTTAGATTATAAGTCTGATCCAGGGCCAATCACCTGAAATAGTGTTAAGGACAACTGTGTTGCCATTTCTGGCAGATATGGTCTGGGAACAAGGGCATCAGCAGAGACTGAACTTGAGGGGTGCATGACAGCTGGGCTGAACAAGGGGCTGCAAAGATAGAGCTAGTACGCATTAATGTTTTTTTTTTATATATCAACTTCAACTTCTTTTCCCAAATTTCAACATCGATATTCAACTACTAACTCCTGGCTTCAGCATGATAGAAATATAAAGTTAGCTAAGGGACTAAATATTGTGACATAAAAATTTTGGTGAGAGGAAGAAGATGGAGTAAAAATGGAACATTTTACAAACAGACTAAACAAAACACAGTACTGGTTATCATTTTGAGATTAAAACAAAAGCAAAAGAAAAAAAGCGATAAACTCTAAAAAATTCATATTAATCTTTTTAAAAGATTTCAAATAAGGTTCTTGAGCTTTTACAATCTGTATTTTTCTGTCCTTATGCATATTTCCAATCTGTTTTCAAAGGAAATGTCTTTTAATTCACATGCAACATTTCGTATCAGGTTGAAATTAGATTGCTACATGGTCAGTGAAGGCATTTAATTTTCCAAAAGTATTACATAAATCAAATTTATATAATGGTGCAGGGTTCTTCTCCAATATGTGATTGGCCCCAGGGAATCAGGGTGATGAGACTGGGCTTTTGCTATGGAGATCCTGAAAGATGGCTTAATCTGGCCCCATGGGATGATGTGGTTGAAATTTAGCAGTAGGAAAATGGAGGAAGATTTCTTATAAAGCCTCTCAACTGCTTAAAACAAAGAAAAAAAGCCATATCCTTAAAATAAAAATGTCATTTCACACTTCAGCATTTCACTACTTTACCTGTTTATTTTCTTTCTTTGTCTCTGTTTGCAATAAAAATGTTTCTATTACCAAACATGTGCCAAGCAGTCAGACAGACTCAGATATCAGATATTCCATATTGGGAAGAGTTAATCATCCATTCCTTAATAGGAAGACAAACCCAATTCTGAAACACAGTAAATCCAAAATAAAAGATAAATCCAAATACTGAACTCCTAAATATCAGTTTGGGTCAAGTGACAGAGATGCTGGGCTTTATTTTAATATTCTCATCTAATAAAATGATGCAGTTTATTTTATGTCTTCTGGGAGAAGTACTGATATTGCTTCAACTTTAGATGCATCCTTTCTTGCTTGTACAGATCAGCCTTCTGCTGTATCGAGGTGATTTTACAGGATGTGGCAATTTATAATTGGAAAAGGCAGCCTGGAGATTTTTTAAAAGCTTTGGCTTTTTTCTGAATACTGTGGAATTTCATTTATTATTATTATTATGACTATGAAAAGAGGATTTGCCCAAGGGCAGTTTTGAGGCTCCTTAAAGATGATTTTCCTCTGCCAAAGGTTGCCAAGATTTCAAATTTCTCTGTCAAGAGACTCGAGCTGTTTGGTGGGAGGTGGCTGGAGCGAGTATGAACATTCACAGCCCTGGGAAGCAGACCTCAAACATTGCTAATTCTCTTTGAGGCCGTTTTTATCTCCCTGGAGGGGAGGGCAGCTGTCACAAATTGTAGCCCACCAAATATCCCTCAGTGCTGCTGCTGTGTTTGCCTTTTCACAGCACAAGGAAGGAGCCGGCAGCACAGTCGTCTAAACAAGGACTATCCTGTCTGATGTGCTTCTGCAAAGCAGCCCAAGAGAGTCTGGAAAGGGGAAATTTCATATGAATGTGGCAACATACCAAGCTGGGAATGAAGACTGCCTTATAAAAATGGATAAACTTTATAACTAAGGAAGGTAGAAGAGGATAGATCTGTTTTTCTTAGACTGACTTGGGAGATGGGAGGGAGAGAGTGCAGACCATTTGACTAGTAGGATATCATCAGAATGTTTCCAAATCCAAAAACACAGTACAACAACAACAAAAACAACATTAATAATAATAAAGCCATTTTAACTAGAAAGGAATACTTTTTAGAAAGAAATAACGTTTTGTGGACCTACTTGTTCAGTATGTTCCCCATCCATGATGACCCTGTGCTTGAGTACTGGTTTCTTCTATTCTTGTTTCCTAATGCTGTAGAGCAGAGCTACAGGGCTTCCTCAGTAACGGGATGCCAAACCTGGATGTGGTTTTGGTTCCTTTCCTGAAGAATTCTCAGGGAGTTACCAGCATTAACCTTAGCTCTTCCTGGTGCAGGGACCTTCATCTCTGGAGAAGGGTCTGAGAGCCAAACTGGAGATTCCCAGGGTGCTCATGAAGAGCAAAGGTAAGAGGGATTTCGATGTAATGTTCAACATATGCCCCCTGATAACCCTGATTAACATATGCACCCTGATAATGCAAGCCACCAAGAGACCCCACTGACTAATTGAGCTGAGGGTCTCATTGAGGTCATTTTTCTCAATTCTTGAATATATTTGCTTTGCCTATGGAGACTAGTGCCTTTTAACTTTTAAATGGAGGGAAAGTTTCTTAAAACAGTTTCTATTATCAGTCTATAACTTCCTTTGATGTTTCTCTATGGAAGCAAAAAAAAAAAAAATCTATTCAAATTTCTCTTGCTTCAAGAAAAATCCATTGTTTTCAAAGCGATTCTTTTTGAGTTCAGTCAGGAAATGTCCACTTATTTGCTTTCTTACCCTATCTTTGTACTGGTACAGCAGAAAAAAAAAAAAAAAAAAAAAAAGGAAAATAATAGTTTTTTTAAGATCTGTGAACTTTAGATACAGTTAATGTTCTTAAGTTCTGTGAACATTAAATAATTAATATTCTTAAGGCAACCAGACAGATAAGCAAAGGCCTGAGCTATAGACCCCTGCCAAAGCCCAAAGAAGGCTATATGTCTCTGTTTTTTCTATTTTTCCCTACTGTTGGTATTTTCCATTTGTAGACTCCTTCACACCTGCCAGTGAATTCCACCATTTTCTTCTGCATCTGTTCAGCATGCTCCCAGTGGTGCCCTGACTACCAAACTATGGAAATACAACTAACAGAAAGACAATTACTGACAGAAGTAACATTTTCATTGCAAAAATCAGTGTTTTCTCTGTCTTTTAAAAGGAGACAAAACAGGAAAGTGGAATTCAGGAATGTATTCTCTGCTGAAACATAAATAAAAAGGAGAAAAGGCATGAAGGAAAGTATATGAAAAAAAGATCAAGTACAACCTTTTGCAATGAGAGGAAACAAAACAACAAACTCCATGGCAGTCGTTTATTAAAAACTGAAAAGCCATGAACTTTTTAAAAAGATAGATGAAATTCTCCTCTCCCCTTTTTTTCCCCACCCCCCAAAGATATCTATATGGAATAGCTCTGCTCTTTCATCCTCTTCTCCCTGTGTACAAATAGGGAAAGGCGGGCTGCCGCCCTCCTACATTGTAAGCCCTTCAAAAGATTTCTGGTTGATGAGCACAAGAGGAAAAAGGGTTGAATCAGGACTGGGAATGACTCATCGGTCTACAGAAGTCCTTGTGATGAGTCAATTTCATTTGATGCAAGTTTTATCATAATTAAGCCTGAAGCCTCAAGGCGTAAGTTTGGGAATATTGAATATCATTTTGCCACTATAAAAGGTTTTCATCTTCACACAAGGATCTGCTGGAGGTGAATCGTCCAGGAGCATTCTCCAGAATGGTGCTGTATACCTTGCTGTGGCCAATACTCTATGCTGAACGTGGAGCGAAAACAACACACAAATCCAAGGAAAGGCATATCCCATTGCAGCTTCGTTAAAGTGCAATGAGAAGGTGATAAGGTCAGAAATGGCTCCAAAAGAGGTCTGAAGGGAAAAGACTGAAAAACAGAGATATAAAGCAATCCAGAATGGCTTCCTTGATCTTCTTTTAAGATTTCTTGATTATCTATTTTCCCTGTCTCTCCTTATGTTTTATTTTAAAGCTTTGTGAAACATGTGTCTTTTATTGTTTTTCAGAGAAGAAGGGATGGAAGCAGGGAGGAGCAAGGAAAATAATAATAACAATAATAAAAAGTCATATATATTTATCATATCAGAAGAGGCCTCTCTTAGTCCAAGGTTTTCAAATGCTTTCAGCTCCACAAGCCAGGATTTCTCCTTAGACACGATCCATCCCAGGCTGAAATTCACACATAGGACTCTCTATTTACTTTCATCCAGCTATTTTCTGTGGATCTACAAGGAGATCCAGATTCGGAGGCACTCGTGAGAGTTGTGGAGGGTCCGTGAGGCTGCCTGTCTTCCTCCCCATCAGCTACCAGGGAGCACATGACTTTACCTCAAAACCACATCTGGAGAACTTGGGTAAAGGATCAAGGAATAAATATAGCTTTTACACAGATATTCAAATGCTTAAATATCTCTGCTTAATCACCTTTTCAGCTACAACACAGGATAGTGTCTACCCCTGAAGGAAGAGTCTCCTCCCATTTTATTCTTTATTTCTCATAGTCCCTCATTCTTTCTCTAATTTTCTTTTCTGTTTGAATTTTCTCTCTTCTTCCATATGTTTTTCCTTCCCTGAAGGAACTCCTGCCTTATTCTTCCCCATAAACTCACCCTTGTCTCCCTATTGAAATGATCAAGAGTAGAAGAGATCCAGGCAAAATGCAGAAAACATGCTGTTTCTGAATATCATTCTATTTGGAGTAGTGCTTTTTGGCTGTAGAAGAGGAAAAAAAAAAGGAAAATTTATCACAGAAGTAATCTAAAGTTGTTTTTTTTTTTCTTATTGAAACAAAAATAAGCAAAGCAGCAAAGTAAGAAATATCACTTAATTTTACACGATATGGTTCTGTTGAACCTAAGGAAACTGCTTCTTTGCAGACACAAGGGAAAGAAAAGAATAAAAGAGGACAAAGTGATGAAGTACATGCTCCCTGTACCTCCAGAGCAGAATGAGAAGAAGAATGAGAAGAATGAGATTCAGTAGTGTATTTTATAAGTAGATTTAAATCCTCGGCTTGATCAGATTATATATACGTTGTTCCACACTCTCACCCTCCAAAACAGGTTGGCCACATGCAGACATGGCCAGTTTCAGGCTTGAAGCTCCTCTTGGATTCAAAAACACTTGCTTGGATTTATTAGGATATAATTTCAGGCATTTATGTCAAATTCTAGTTGCCTCTTGGATGACCAAGTAATTTCATGGATATAGCATTTGGTCTCTTGTATTTCACCACCTTCCAAGTTTCTCTTGGATATTTTGAGATATTTAACAGACCAGGTGAGCTAGAGGGACAGAAATGAAGAAAAGACACTCTGGTGGTTGTTCTCTGGAAAATTATTGAAGTGGCATTTGAGTTATGACTAATTTATTTAGTATTCAGGATTTAGTGAATTCTTTTGTCACATCACCCATCATAAATAAAAAGGGGGGAAAAAAGCAAAAACCTGTTTAATGCCTCAGGCTTGTTTTAGTTTGTTGTTCAGGTCAGTTCATTTCAATGCTTAATTTTTAATGGTTCATTTAACATAGCTGTTTAGACTAGAAAATATTTTCATTAAAAAAATTGCTTTTAGGGGTCAGTTTCTGCCACCTCAAAACATTTTAAATCTCAGATGACAGACTAAAACATCAACTAGAGATGGTCTGGTTGTTTAGGCACTTGAATGGGACTCAGCATACTGAATTTTGATCTTTCCTCCTGAATCTTCGTGAGACTTTGTGTAAAACACGTAAGGTTTCATCTCCAAAGCTTTTGGAATATCAGTGGCTTAACTCACATAATTCTCATGTTTGCCAGTCTACCCTGCCTGTGAAAGAGGGGAAGTGGAAAGTAGAGGGCCACCTCCATCTCTTGTAAACATTCATCTTCAGACAGTGCCATCTCTGCCAGGATTGCCCTCTGCTAACAGTAGAGGGGAGCTTAATGATAGACACCTCCAAAGGCTCTTAATTAAGCATGCCTTCCTCCACATTCAGAAAGGATTCATCAGTTAAGTGCCAGGACTAGAATTATTAGGCAGACCGCTTTGACAAAGAAGGCAAGAAAGTTCTTAATGCAATAGGAATAGGAAATTCTATTCTTTTTCCTGAAAGAAATGCACTATTGTGTGGCTGCCCTCAGGAAAGCGGAAGAAGGCAAGTTCTCCTCTTGGCCTTTAGTTCCTTACCACCACAAGAAAGGAAATTTATTCTACTACAGGTTCAATATATATAATTATTAAAAACCCAACTGGAAGAAATGCATAGTTTATTGGTAGGGAAAGGAAGGGTGCAAAAAACATTCAATAATTTTATGCTGATTTACCTGAAGTGAGAATCTTAACTTCTTGTCTAATCATGGATGCCTTATTAGCAATGGTCCAAATTCAGACAAGAAGCAGTGGCCCAATGAGCTTAAATGCTTGAAGCACAAGAAGTCACTTTGGGTAGAAACTGTGCCATTTCCTCCTCTAATGCCTTTTGTCCCCACTCCTCTATACCTTTCTCTCTCCCAAAATAGCTATATTACAGAGAAAGTTTCGACTAACAATTTCATAACTACCTAAGACTAACATTTACAGGAGGGATACTTAATCTAGCACTTTATAATAAAGTTTAGCCCAAGATGGTTAAGAATTGGAGCTTAAGTGTTTGTTTTATAGAATAAGCTATTAATTCAAGGTGTTCCAAGGACTCAAGGTGTTTTCATCTTTGCAACATTTATGCTTTTTTTTCTTCTGAAATAAACCCTGTTATTCAGACTGAAAGCAGAGGCCTAACTTTGAAAAGAGAAATATATAATTTTTCTGCTATCAAGAACATTACAACATCAGAATTTGCACACATACATGTACTCAGATGGAGAAAATCCTTGTCAGTTTATATTAATGTTGCAGGTTTCACAGATCTTGTGGCCTGCCCCTACCCATGAACAAGCTCATCTGACTACCAATTTTAACAATCTTAAGCATTTAAAAAATAATTAAAAATCATAGTATTCGTTTTATATTCCTCAAAGTTTCAGAGCCCTCAGGCTATAATTTCTTGTGTATTTTGCCTTGCCTAGTGGCTAGTGGCTAATCATTAAAAAAAAGAGCCTGAAATTATTGCATACATATCTCTAGGAACAGCTACTCTAAGAAAAATATTCTGAAATATTGTGAGACTCATGACACTATTGTAAAATCCTTTAATATTTTGTAGATTTGTATTGTGATCCTGCAAAGGAGGAGATGGGTAAAACTAGCTAGACTTGGAATCCCGGTTTGATTTTCTTTCCTCTTGGAAAACAGTAGTTTAGCCTGTGTGAACTCTGCACTATTCCTGCCTGCAAGATGGCAATAATATTGCTCTGTGGATAAGGAACTCGGAGGCTCCACTCATGAGAGCTGAATTCTCCTTATTTCTCTCTCTACCACCTACACGTTGTCCAGTCTTACCAAACCCTCCAATGTTTCATTTCCCTGTCTACATTGCTTGTCTTATATAAGCAGATTGTATGCTTTTGAGGGCAGAGCTTCACATTCAGATCCTTATTCTTACAAGACTCAGCAAAATGACACTTTCGTTACATACCTACTGCTTTCCCTAAAATGTAAAACACTTCAAGACCCCCCTGAAGAAAAGTGATCTATGTGAAGCAGAGCATCAACATTATAGCAAGATCTATACATAGTCTAACATATACAAATAGGCTGATTGCACTGCCTTGAAGGGAAGTCATGAGCCTGCTCAGAAATGCTAAGCATACAGCTATGCACTGAGGCAGCTAGCTCAAGTTAGCTACCAAAATCAAGAATCTATCCTTAAGCATGAATGCAAGAAAACACTTGTTTTGCAGGTTTATTAGCCACTCTGAGCTTGGGAAGGAAGTATTAGCTTGTCCCCAAAGCGCATTTCCTGGATTTAATAACTCTGATGGAGCAAGATGTCCTTTTAGACAGGATTCTCTGCTTTTCCTTTGCAGGAGCATTGTTTTTGCTGGTGGCTTCCTCTACGTCTGTAGGAGATGGCCAACCCCACGGTGGGGCTGAACGTCAAGCCTGCCCCCAGGGAGGCATCATCTCTTCCAGGAGAGACGCAGGGGGAGCTGGGGAGGGAGGAACGAGGCAGTGCGGCCGCCGGGGCTCGCTTCCATTAAGCTGTGTGTCACTTTGGAAACTTTACATGCGAGGCTGTGTGAAGCATTCTGCCACCGCTGACTGCCCGGGGCTAGCCCACGGTCCCTATCTTGTCACCGGTTTCCCAGAAAACCTCTCTGAGAATTAGTTGCATATGTTGGGCAGGCTAAACATTTGAGGCAATTTTTATTTTTATTTTTTGGGCTGTTTTTTTTTTTTTTTTGGAGGGGGAGAGGAGGGGATGCCACAAAACATTACAGAACTTAATCAAATATTTAGCAGCACAGGATAAAAGAATGATAAGGATGAGATGTTTTTTTCTCGTATCACAAAGAAAAGCCCCCTCTGTGAGCTCTTAAGTGACTTTGTAAAAGAAGACTCAGAAGCCACTGTAAGAATGTTTCTGCATCTGTATTTCACCTTGCTTAAATGTGCAGAAATAATTATAAGGCACCACTATCAATTAACCTTATGTTCAAAAACAATGAGAAAAAGCTCTATATTATATTCACATATAGAGTTATGCATCTGTGGTTGATTTGAAAAAAAAATCTATATTTTTGTAATATTTGATCAACTAAGAATAATTGCACTGCTGCTTTACATGGGTCTAAGTTTAGGGTTTTTTTTCCCTGGAAAAACTCAAAGGTGTTTCTTCACTTCTCACCTCTCATCCTGTTTTTAGTTTAGAAGTTTAGGTTTTAAGTTAGAAAGGAATATATTTTTATCATCAGCTATTTGATTCCAAGCCTTGTGCAAGGGCACAGGGATTAGGATTCACCTTCTAGATGTCCATATAATGAGGAACCCACGCTCACTGTGAGTCTCTCAGACTCTTTCCAGAAAAAGAGCCTTGAGCTCCCAAACTGAACTTTATGAAGTGATCAAGATCAGGTATCAAGATCCATGTTCACACTATGCATCACCATCTGCCCACCCCCCTTTTGCCTGCCCTGCCATTAAGCCCATGACAATCCAAAAGTCAGAAAAAAACAGGGAGAAGTCAAGGATATGCTTGCTCATTTGGAGCAGAGACCTGAGACCCAAGAGCACTGGAGCTGGGTCCAGGTGCTGGCCCAGACAAGAACAGCAGATGCATCTATGCAAAATAAGCTATTTATGTCTCAGCAGATCACAGAAATTTAAGTGTGTGACTGAGGTCTTTGCAGAAGAGGGGTCTGACACGGGCTCACTTCATGCTTCTAAATAAATAACTCTCTGATCTACTCTTCTTCATTTTCCTTGGATGATAATAACCAGTTAGTATTTATGGATCACACTGACAACAATTTTTACTCTGATTATAAACCTTAGAGCGCCAACTACATTTCTGTCTTACATCTCACCAATCGGGCTGTGTGTATTTAACAAGCAAATACTAAAGCTGACAAAAACAAAGCAAAAGCACTTTTTTTTCCCTTCTTCTTTTGCAGTATCACTATTTCTAAATCTCCTTCTCTAACAAAACATTTTGGCTGCTTTTCTCAGAAAAGCAAACTTTATTTTTATTTGAGTTGCTATTTAGATATTGTATACTAGTCCTTTTTTTTTTTTTTTCCCTTCCTCAAGCTTCTGCTTTTAGTTGCAAAGCAGCAAAGGAAACGAAAAGGAGCAGAAAAAAGTCTGCCAGTTTACTAGCCAAATGTTTTCCAAAAGAGGATTTATACACTGAACATAATTTTCCTTTGTTCCGATAGTACTAGTGCAACTTAGACAAACTTGTAGACCCGCCTCCAGCTCCCCGTCATGTTCACAAAAGTCTTGGAGGAATAGGAAGCCGTTGTACAATAAGTTTGAGGACACCACCTTTACACCTTGCCTGTGATGGAGGTTTGCGGTGTTTCTTTTTGGAGGGTTGCTTTAGGGGCAGTCCTACCTCCAGGTCCACACCATGAATAATGTAGCTGGTGTCTTTGAGAGGTATTGCCCTGATCTCCTGGTCTTTAAGGTCAGGTCTACACTAGCAAGTGCAACAGGCTAGGAACTGTTCTCCATGGGCTTACAGCAGGGTCGGTCTCATACCCCCACATACAGCTAAATTCTCAGCCTCCAAAATAGGCCAGCTGCCTCCAACCTGCCTGCTGGGAATGGTCTATGCTCTGTGCTGACCCCAGTCTGTGCTCTGGTTCTGCTCACAGCCTTGCAGTACATAGAATCAGACACAAAGCCCGTGCCCTGGCCTTGTTTATGCAATAATCATAGACTAGAAGACTAATGAAGATTGTCTTTAAGGCAAAGGAGAAGAGATGTCTCCAATGGGGTATTCATTCCTCCTGTCTTGGATTGCTATTTTAGGATGGGGTATCTGAGGCAGAATATCCTCATATGTAAACCTCCTTTTCTGATTCTCCTTCTATCAGCTAGACTAACACAGGCCTTATACAGCCCACATTTTAGATATCTAACATCGAATTAAATGAGTTTTGTCACAAAAAATCTGTCCTGTCCCAAGACATGGAATATAGTATCCCAAGATATTTAATAGAGTATCCTAAGTTTTTGCAATCAGGTAGTGATTATGTATGAACTACATAAAACATGTACACAGAACTAAAAAGACTGTTCCAACTTATTTGATTGAAAATATCAAACATTTACAAGTATCTCACCTGCAAATATTGGGGAACTGCTGAACTTTATGGGAAAAGCTCAGCATGAATGTCAGAAGTCAGTATGTGAAGAAGCCTATTACTCCCAAATTTCCTACGTGTTTGTGCCATTGTTTAGGTGAAAGATCGTTTCTTCGGAGGAAATTGTCAAGTCGTAGTATATTTTTCTGTCATAGAAAAGTTAAGGGAAAAATCTAAAATAGGGGTTAAACCCAGATGGGCTTGCAATTCATTGTCTCAGACATTTACTGGATCTGAGAAAAGGAGAATGTCTGAAAGAAGAAAAACAAAGTTTAAATAGAGATCCATTATGAAAAAACAAAAGAAGTCTGGCATGGAGCCTGTCACTTAGAAAGAGGCAGAAAAACTAGAAATTACTATAAAACTATGAGAATTCCTAAAAGAATATGAAAGATGTGTCAAAAGTACACATGTACCTGAACCATGGCATGCAGATATGGGCTTATAAACATTGTTGAAAGTTTTATTTTGACAATTATAAGCTATGAATAAAAATGGCACAAATAGTCTTAAGGAGAAGAGCTTGTTTTTAATGATTTCCTTTTTTGCAGGAGTCTAACTTTTTTTTTTTTTTATATATCTTATATAAGAAAAAGTAACCATTGAATTTGCCTTTTTTTAGTGATTTATATTTTCAAAATATATGAAAGACATCAGTGTTGGGAATGTCTTTATTTAACAAAAAGAGATCAATACCAAGGCTAAAAGTAGTGGGTAGATTTTAAAAGACTGCCTTAATGGGAACTAGAAACCTAATTGTTATTTGAGTCTTAAAACTCTCTTCCAATAGGAAAGGAAAGGAAAGGAAAGGAAAGGAAAGGAAAGGAAAGGAAAGGAAAGGAAAGGAAAGGAAAGGAAAGGAAAGGAAAGGAAAGGAAAGGAA
>VZSV01000142.1:192704-253619 GCA_013398735.1 Nothocercus julius
AAGAAAGATTTAAATTCAGCATGCAATGTTGGAGAACCACCATTTGTTATGGTCTAAAACAACTTTGTATGGAACCACAACCTCATCCCCAAGTTTTGCATATACCTGAGCTTGATGCAGTGAAACATCATCAGCTCAGCCCTCTAGATTTAAAATAATTGATCCTTAAAACTTGAGACAAATAATAAAGTTCATAGTCAGCAGTCAAGGCTTCAGTGAAGAGCTGTAAGGTCAGAGCACTCGGGTTAATTTTTTATCACTAAAATTAAGCTTGATCATCCATACTGTTAAATATCCAGCAAGGCTGCAGGCAGAGTTTGTCCAGGATATCTAGCACACAATGAAACAATTTCCAGGCCCTGAACAGGGCTTCACATATGTCATAGTACATTCCCGAAATGTAGCTTAGATTTAGACGGCTGCATTTAAAATAGCAGGTGGTGGTGAAGATTTCAGCAGCCTTAATTTAGATAGGCTTGATCTGTCTGGAATGGCCCTTAGGTTTTTTGGCAAAGTGTGGGCTGGTTATCCTGATGGCAGCTTCCTCTATTCCCCAGTAATGGAGTCTTCTGGATTTTTTTTGTGTGTTGTGTTTTGCAAAATCTTTAACTCACGACGGCTTTCTGTGCTTCTCATTTGCTACCTACTTGTCCCATCTTGTCCTCTGGTGCTAGAATTTACTGCATCAAGATTCAAAAATAAAATAGTTGAATTGACATTCCCTTACCTTTTAATCCAAAATTTTTTTAAAGTTAAAAACAACCTCTGCTAGTGACTTATTTGACTTTCTAAATAGAATAGTGGTATACAGATAGGGCAGCAAGCTCTCTTCCTGTTACTATGCTCAGATCATAAGACCCCAATGTCTTAAGGCAGTTTGGAAGGGACATCAGTAAGTCTCTATTCCAATCTGTTCAAAACATGACCAGTTTATGAGGTCACATCAGGTTTCTCAGAGTATTATGCATTTAAATTTTGAAATCCTCCAACAATGGATAATTCACAACATTTCTGTGCACCCTTTTCTATGTCTGACTGTCTTTATGGTGATTATTTTTTCCCTTATATCTAGTCTGAACCTCTCTTGTTTGAGGTAATGACTGTTGTCTCTCATCCTTTCACCATGCACCAATATGAGAAGCCTGGCTACATCTTCATGATAATCTCCTTGCAGGTGCTGAAGGCTTCTATTAGGTTTGTCTAAAGCCATCCCTCTTGTCAGCTGTGCAATTCCAAATCCTGAAACCTCTCTCCACTGGGGGATAATCCCTTCCTTTAATATACTGATTCTACTGTTCGTATAACCAAGGATGCTGTTGGTCCTCTTTTTTGCTTGTGCTCAACTTGTGCCCACCAAGATCCGTAAGACCTTGTTCATAGAGCTGCTCCCCAAACAGTCAGTTCCCAGACTGTATCTCTGCAAGTATTTCTTCCTTTCTAAGTTCAGGACATGGCATTTGTCCTCAATGAATTTCACCAGGTTCCTGTCAGCCCTTTCCTATAGCTTGTTTGGGTCCCTCTGGATGGTAGCCCAGCCCTCAAGTGTATTGATGGGACCCTCAGACAATTCACTTCAACACCTCCTCCAGGGTACTGATACAGCTTTTCAACAGGACAGGTCCCAGGACAGTTCTCCCTGCTGGTCTCCAGGAAGAGCATGAAACAGTACTCTGAGCCCCAAGATCCAACTATTTTTTTACCCATCTGGTTGTTCAGACATGATTCTTTTTGGTCCAGCTTATTCTTTTCAGAGGTGGAAGTGTGGTTTGATAATATCTAAATTAAAAAAAAAAAATCAAAGAAACAGTAACAACAAAAAAGATCCTTCTTTGGACATCTCAGTCACATCACAATACTGTTAGCAATAGTTATAAATACCTTTTTTTTTTTTTTTTCATATTGATAGTCTGAATTGAGCCAATACATTTAAGATAAAAAACACACCTGGGGCACTTACTGACAGTGATTTTGAAAGTTTCTACTATAGCAGAAACATCATTATATAGGTTGCAAGTAGAGTACTTGACTCTAGATAATATCTAGTTGGCAGGGAGAAACTGTTCCACCTGCCCAAGTTTGATGATAGACAGCTCAGCACATTGCTTAAATAGCTAGAAGCAATGCCAATTAAAGTGAAATTCTCCTGCTCTAACACTCTATTACAAACCTTGTAAACAGACTGGCAAATCAAGAAACAAACTTCACTGAAATATGGTGTGCAGGTTTCAGAGGAACTTTGGAGGAAATTCTTTAAACCTTCATTAAAAAATGTACCAGCTATCACAGAGCATGAAAAATACTTTTTAGGTGGCTGGTTGTAAAAGAAAGGCAGCCAGGGGAAGCCTTATATGTTCATATGAAAGTCCAGAGCAGAAGGTTCAGATTGATGGTTCCATTACAGAAATATCCTCGGCTCTGTCAAAAAACAGGGTTTCTAAAGGGAACTCTTTATTCAGTATGTTGAGCTGGAAACACGAATTTGATATCTATGAAAGGCCAAAAGGGTTAGCAAGAAAACAGAGATAGAAAAAGGACAGAAGTAACCTTTGATAAAGCGCTTCTCTATCTGACACTGTTGAGTAGACTTGGCTGAATAATCCTCCTCAAATATTATTCATCTATGTGAACACTGACAGCTTTTCCTCCATCTCTGCCAAATAATGATTTGTAAATTAGCCTGATTTGCAAATAATCTACTAGTAATGCGGCAAATATTGGCCATCAACATTTAAGTGTTTGCAGATTGATGTTTTTCCCCTTATTTCCTGCCTTACACAACTACAAAAGAAATTCAAAGGGATGGAGAGAAAATGATGTTGAAGAGTGAATTTTCTGGAAACACTGTGAAGAGGCAGTAACTTATGCAAAAGGAGTAAATGGTCTGAGGCTTAAGAAGCACATTAAACGGCTAGCAGCAGCAGAGGCAGAGGCTCTGGACATTACATACACAGACTCTAATGTCTCCTAGGAAGGCTGGGATCATTAGTCCTGGTTCACTGACTTGGACTTGGAGGTTCCTGATGAAAAGGACATAACACCAGGCTCAAGCTGAGACTAATGGGGAACAATACGCATCTGCAGACTCTGATGTTACTAATCCAGCTCCTGCTGAGGTTGAACAATTGGAGCAAGGGAATATTCCTGAAGAACTGACAAACTGCAACTGAGGATTAGAAAACCCCCCTGAATGCCTGAATTTGTAATATGTCTCCAAGTTGCCATTATAAACAGTTGCACCATAAAGCAAAGGACTTTTTTTTAGTCTGGAGTATTTTACAATATAAATATATATATATATACACACACCAATGTTAGGATTTTTTGATGGTTGTTTCTCTCTGTGAAACTATTAAAGTGTCAGCTTTATACAGGTAGAATGCTGATCTCTCAGTACAACAGTTTTCAAGCCCAATACAGATAATTTTGTGATATTTTATGTTAGCACACCTTCCTATATCCCCTGTGTCTTCTGGAAGACTCAGTGCAACAGAAGCAGGCTCAAAAACAAATAGTAAGATCCCACTGCTGAACAACTTCAGCATTCAAAAAGCCACCTTATTACGTTAGTAAATTAAGTTGTGTCAGATAGCACCAACCCTGAAATGTGACTCTGTACCTTGATCGTATTGGAAAATCTCTGATGCATTTTTGGCTCAGGGTATTTTTCTCCCAGACAATCCCCAGAGAGAGTTCTGGAATTAGCCCTGGCTAGCAGTCATTCCCAATTAGCAGATAGGTGGCACCCACCTGTTTTGGAGAGCATTTCAGTTAGTCCCTGGGCCAGAAAATGAGCCATGACAGTAGTTGGTTTACTTGTAAAAGCATGACCTAATTGCTGCCATTAACATATAGTGCAGTCAAAGAAACTGTGAAGTTTTTATAACATCTGTGGCATTGTCTGGAATCAAGTTAATTTGTATTTATGAACTCCTTGATTTCAACTGAGAGAGAAGATATACTCAGGAACACATTACTGAGAGGACATTTTACTTTTCCCCAAAACCTAATATAGGATTTAGCCAAAGCTCACAGGATGAACCTAGTTTTGTAATGAAGCTGTAGTTATGACAATCTAAGCTACCAATGGCCTTAAATGATTTTTTTTTGTTTGTAAAAGAGTTTTTAAGGTGGTGTATGGACATTTGAGTAGTGAATTCATGCCTATGAACAAAAAGACCTGCTTCTCTTCATTCACAAATAATTGCTAATTATATACAAAAAATTCAGAAGGTTGCTTCTCTTAATTTCCCAAGTTAGACATGGGTTCCTGGAGGTCTACAGAGTATCTAAAAGTATAGGTTGAATAGGCTGAATGAATATTGTCCAAGGATATAAGACTAATAAGGTTTATTAGGATAGGTTGTCTAATAAGATTATTTTTTCTAGGAAAAATCATATGCTTTTGTCTTGTCGTTTGTTCTCAATCTGTGCCAGTTTTCAGTAAGCAAATACATTCCCTTGGATATGATGAAAATGCTCATCAGAGGCTCCTTACCAGTCAAAGCTCCAGTTTCCTCAAAGAGGCAATGAATAGATTAAATCTAGATTCAGTTGAGATGAGTTACAAGCTTGTAACAATATCTGCAACTTAATTTGTTTTTTCCTTCTTTCTCAGTCTTGGATTTGAAAATTTACTTATTTCGAAGAAGATTTTTTTTATTTTTTAAATGGATAGAAGAAGATATTCAAATGTATAAGTAAACCGGCTTGCCAACATTACCCAATGAGATCATAGATGGAAGAAAGCAAAAAAATGTCGCAAGTACCAAATGCTTCAGTATTTCAGTTTTATGTGACTCAAACATTCCTTCTAATTTGTCTTCACTTTTTGGATTAATGGATACTGTAGCACTTTGGTAACAAATTTTCTCTTTGCTAGAAGACTAGGGAATATCGACTATGTCAACAGTGTAATCTCTGTCCTGGACCAAGTTAGTTCCTTTTTATACCTTTTTCTCAAAAATGCTACAGAATTCCAAAAGCGTCTTGTCAGACTGTGGAATGTATTCCTTGGCAATCTCTATCAAAGAGTTTTGAAAACTTAGAGAAACCGAGGCTAGAAACACTGAATGCTATTATATACATATTTGATAAAGGTTCAATCAGATTGTTTCAGGTAACAAAGTCTACTTTGTGGTCTCTTAAAGGGACTTTGTTCTTCCAAATATACCAGAATTAGTTTCCTGAATCTCTCTGAAGAATCAGACTGTGAATCACCTTTTTCTAAAGTAGATGTCTGAAATAAATCAGTAACTAGCTTAGCTAAAAACATTGATTGCAGACATTTAGTTTCTCATAAAATGATTAAATTAAGGGAAATGAATCCCACCTTTCCCAAATCTGTGTGTTGAAATAGATTCTCGGTTGTATAAATCAATCTGTAACTCCTTTTAGAAGATATGCCCATTTGTACATATTGAATACATTGCCATTTTTTCCCCTTACACCAGTGACATCAAAAGGTAAAAAGTGTAGATCAAAGCTCATGCTGAAGATCAAAGATGAGAGCAAAAAGAAATTCAAGAGACACTGTCAGTTTTATAAAATCATGAGTGGAAAAGGAACATCTCATTTTTCCTCCTTTTAACATCAGTGACCACTCAGCTCTGAAAACTACCCATGAACAATCAAGGTTCAAATCTTTGTAGTAAACTTTGCTTGTTTTCGTTTTCTTTTTCTTTTTCTTTTTCTTTTTCTTTTTCTTTTTCTTTTTCTTTTTCTTTTTCTTTTTCTTTTTCTTTTTCTTTTTCTTTTTCTTTTTCTNTTTTTTTTTTTTTTTTTTTTTTTTTTAATCTTGAGGAATTTTTCCCAGATTTCTCCAGATTTGTGCACTTTTATTTTTGAATCCAAGCTTTAGCATCTGGAGTAATCTGTGGCTAAGAACCACAGTCACATAAGGTGAATAAGGACATTTTTTTCTTTGTTTTGAACACGCTACCTGGCAGTTACATTCAATGCCCCCTTGCGTTAGAAGAAAAAATGAGCAATCACTTTTTACTGGCCACTCAAGATTTGTAGAGTTCTGTCATATCCTTCCTTAAATGTTTTCTGCTGTCCTCCCCACTCACTTGAAATCCTTTTCTAAAAATGACCTGAAATTGCCATTCCTACATATCCTTCCTGTTCTTTGCTTGTCTTAGCAAAACAGCATGACCATTTGATTCTGAAAAATATAGTAGCAGAATTCTTGGCAAAATAAGAAATAGAGCACTTCTCCCTTTCCTTCCCCTGAAAATGCTTTAGTTTTGGAACAAAAATTCTTTAATTAAGTCATTATTTTTCCTGCCCTTTCTCTTTTCTATATGAATTGGGACTCAATGCACAGACACTGAACGAAATAAGTAGAAGGTCTTAAAATCAAACATATTTGTAATTACAGCAAGGATTGGAAAAGCGTTAGAACCTTCATAATATTTTGCTTATAATATACCTACTCTAGCTTTTCATGTTTAAGAATTTCATGTTCCAGAAACCCCCTGATAGCTCAAAAAGAACCAAACAATCAATTAATTCAGGAATTTCTGTGAAATTGAGATAACGATAACGAGATTCTGGGCAGGCTGCTGAAACTGTTAAATATGATGTTAAAAAAGAAAATGTTTTAAAGCTGATTACAGTTTTTATTAACTGTTAGGTAAATGTAGTTTGTTTCCCAGCATGGACAGCTTCTAATAAAACAATTGTCTTGATTTTTGGATAGCTACCTGAAGGAAATTTGTGCTTTTCTAAGGAACAACATTGTACATTAGTGATATTCTATCTGTATTCCGTCATCACTCTACATCTAAAAACGCTGCTAATGGTGGCAAAGACAGCTTGTGAACCTTAGATGTCATTCTTTAACTAGCAGTATTTATTCTTCTAGCAAATCAGTATTCATGCTGATGATAAATTTCACAATATTTTCTGTCATGGCATAATTCTTATTCTTGAAAAATAATATTGATGAAATAGGTTAAATTAGTTTTCCATTTTAATTTTTTTTTTTGAAATTTGAAAATTTTGGAAACTGGTTTATGTTATCAGAACATTTATGATTATAACAACAAAATGACTTGTCATTTAAAGGAAGAAGTTTAGAAACACTGAATTGTAGTTTTGCTTTTAACTTCAAAATGAATTGTTCTCAGATTACTTAAATGAAACATTTTAAGTGACTCAACTTTTTTATGAGAAGTTTTGATAGACATTTATGAAATTTCTTCATTTTATCTCACTTCAATGCAAGCAGTGTGTACATATAAATAGACATAGATACACATATATGCATATATATTTTATATATATATGCGCACACACACACATACCTAAAAGTTATTCCCAGCAAATCCCTAAGATGCCCTTTTGAAAACAGCATGAAGGGGAAATACAGAGAAAAAGCAGTATCCACTTCTCATTTACCCCAAATTCCAAAGATTATTTTCCTGCAATATAACTTCATTGCAGTCTGATTTTGTAATATTTGAGTCTGAAAAAATGCAAACTGTAAAACTGCTGCATTCCATCAAAGTCACTAATATGATAAGATAGTTTCATTGAAAATCTGAACATACCTTTGAACTTTTCCCACTATCACATAATTTTCAAGTTCTACTGCAAGCACAATGCTGAGTTTTCAGCAATATTCCTGTAAATTGCTGATCATCCTTCTATTGAGGCTTCCTGTTTCACTGGAATTCAGGACCCAATTCTGCATTTCTCTTCTTCATTCAACTTAAGAAAGGGGCAAAAGCATAGCATTAGTGCAGAAATACTATTTTTGCATGACATAATACAAGTATTCACATAACTAAATTGAATACCTTGGCCTACTTTGAACCTAAAGCATGTAACATCATGAAAACTATGCACACCACGTAGTCCCTAATAAATATGATATTAAATGATGGCAATGAGGTGGACTGAGAATACTACTACTTGTAAAAGTCAGGGAAATAATTACAAACTTTCTTCTACTCAACTTCAGTCCCATTATGCCTGATAGTTTATATCTGGTCCATTACGTATGAATGATTTTGCTGTTTTCTTATCTATACATACAGTAATAAAAGTAATGAACGGTTGCAAAATGGCAAAAACAGTAATAGTCAGGCAAAAAGAAAAAATCCTGATTATTTGTGCTGCCATTCAGTGGGGCCTAGACAGGTTGGGCAAAGAGGAACCTCATGAGGTTCAACAAGGACAAGTGCAGGGTCCTGCAACTGGGGAGGAATAACCCCAGGCACCAGGACAGATTAGGTACGGATCAGGTACCAGTACAGTTTAGGGGCTGACCTGCTGGAAAGCAGCTCCGCAGAGAGGGATTAAGTTAACCATGAGTCAGCAATGTGGCCGAGAAGGCCAATGGGATCCCGGCTGCATCAGGAGGAGTGTTGCCAGCAGGTTGAGGGAGGGGATCCTGCCCCTCTACTCAGCTCTGGTGAGGCTGTACCTGGAATAATGTGTGCAGTTCTGGGCTACCCAGTACAAGAAGGATGTGGACCTTCTAGAGAGAGTCCAGAGTAGAGTGACAAAGACGATTAAGGGACTGGAGCATCTGTCGTATGAGGAAAGAGCTGGGCCTGTTTAGCCTAGAGAAGAGAAGACTGAGAGGAGATCTGATCAATATGTCTAAGTAGTTGAGGAGTGAACGTAGGGAGGATGGGGCCAAACTCTTCTCAGTGGTGGCCAGTGACAGGACAAGGGGTAATGGGTACAAGTTGAAACACAGGAAGTTCCACCTCCATGTGAGGAAGAACTTCTTTCCTGTGAGGGTGACAGAGTCCTGGAAGAGGCTGCCCAGAGAGGTTGTGGATTCTCCTTCTCTGGAGATGTTCCAAACACACCTGGATGCCATCCTGTGCCCTGTGATCTAGGTGTCCCTGCTGGAGCAGGGGGGTTGGACTAGATGATCTCTAGAGGTCCCTTCCAACCTTAATCATTCTGTGATTCTGTGATTTGGTTCATTTTAATCATCATTATTCGCTATGAATTGTTCATAGGAGCAGTTTGGGGAGGAAGATGCTAGGTTACTAATGGGAATGATTTAGTTGTTCAGTAGTTCTGCTAGATGTGCAGTTTATATAATTAATGAGATAATGCAAGAAGATCTTGGGACGTAAATGTATACAAATAATTATTCTGAAAGAGCATTATTAAAAAGGAAAAGAAAAAGTCCACTCACTGGAGTTTATCAGAGGGGTTAAGAGAACTAGTCTTTTATAATTATGAGTGATGAACCTTAGAATTAAAAGACATCCATTTGTCTCAATCTAATCTCTAATCTGTGATTTACAGATTATAAAATAATGTAGAATGATATACACTGTAAATTTAATTATTCTTCTATTTGTAGCTCAATAAATAACTTCCTCTTTCTAAAGAAATTCCGCTTTCTAAATTGTCCTGTTTTAAGATTAACTTCAAAATTCCTGTTGCAAGACTGATCGCATGAGTCACAAGGACAAGGATAACTTTTACTTTATAACTGAAATTATAAAAGACATAAAACTAAAGAATAAACATACCAAAAAACTGCATGAAATTGCAAACAGAAAGCAGATTTCTGAACAATTTGGTAAAACTCTGAAGAGATTATCCTTGCAAGAGGAAGACATTTAGCCCTTTAGGATCCTACTTTAGGATCTCACTTTTCCTGTGGAGCTTTTCTTTCTTTCTTTTTTTTTTTTTTTTTTTTCAGAAATATTTTGTGGGTGATTTTTTCTTTCTTGTCTTGAAAAAAAACCTAAGAATGGTTAGCATTTTTGGTTGATATTTCTTTGACTTAGAAACAATATTTTCAATCTTTTATTTGATGAAAAATAATTATATTTTGGTTTAGAATTTCTATGTGAACATTTTTGGTCAAATGACAATATTCAATTATAATTTTAGTTCTCTCAAAACTATTTAACACTTGAAAAAGAAGAAAATAATCAGCCCCCTTTATTTTAGCCCCTCCAAATCACTTTCCATTTTTATTGGATCAACCCAAAGTCAAAAGTTATTATATAATACTAGAAGCTTGAGGGAAAATACTGCTTTTGGAAACTGGAGTCATTTCCATTATCTATACCAGGATTTACAGATTGTTTAGTTCTTGGCCACAGGTAGGTGAAATAAAACCAAAATTCAACTTTATTAGAGATTTCACTCAATGCTTTCCCAGAACATGAAGCATTCGCTACCACACTGCCTTTTCACCCCAGTGTCACAGTGTCTATCAAGCTGTGGCCCATGGCACATGTCTCCACGGCTTCCTAATCTGGAGATACAGCAATGTCTAGAAACATTTGCTGAGAAGTAAGGCATATCAAAGCCCTTGTCACTAGTTAAAGTGTTTGCTCTCCTTGCTGCTTCCTTGAGGGAGGATTTTTTTGTGGTTGTTGTATTTCTGGGTGCCTTAGGCTCAAGGTTGAGTAAACTAGGTCACAGATGAAAAAAAATCTCTATCTTCATCCTGTCCAGTGTCCATTTGCAGTCTTGTGTCCTGCTCCAGTCTGTTGAGTTTGTGGTTTTATCTTTATTTGCTCAAAGCTCCTGAAAAGACTTTTCTTTTTGGCTTTGGTTTTCCATTTTCATGCCCCTCTGCTTATTTTCATGTACATGCTTTTAGGTTTGTCAGATAGGCCCCCACCAAGCAGTCTCTGAACACATTTACATAATTTAAATACAAAATGCAAACATGCTGACTAATGTCTGACTTAAATAGACTCTCTCAGGATAAGCTAGACATGTTCTTTATCACCAGCCCCTCAGGCAAAACCTGAGAACATAGATGAGCTTCACATGGTGCCCTGCAAGTAAATAGAGTTAAAACTGTCTTGGGCCAAGTGGGGATGCTAACTCCAAAGTTTGGGGCCCTCTCTTGATGATGCTTAGGCTGAAACACCAGACTGACAAAACAAGGATGTTCTGGGAAAAGTCCCTGTTTGAGAAAATTGTTTAAGTTGTTCACAAGGTAAGAATTTTTCTCTCAGCCTGGGCCAAGAGAACAAGAGCATGGAGGAGCATGGAATAAGTGAGAGATTCCAGGTGCCTAAAAATGTTTCTGTGAAATTCTCAGGCAAATTTGGGGGTTGTAGGAGGCTCTACATTCACCATTTCTGACTGAGAAGATATGAAAATGTTCTGCCTTTCCTGAAAACAAATCCCCACTCCATAGCTCTTCATTTTATGGTTACTGGTGAAATAAGGTTTAACATCTCTCTTCTACCACTCTTATGGTGGGTTTTCATCTAACTTTTCATTCAGCCCTATTTTTGAGGGATTCACCTTGTTTAACATCTATCTTTTAGGTGGGTAATGTTTAGTCTGAGTTATTCAAGCTCCCTCAGTTGTCCATGAAACCAGATTCCTTCAGTAGGTTATTCAAAGCACTTCCCTGATATATCTTTCCATGATGAGATGGACTGAATATTTTTCTACTGATTAAAGTGCAAGACTTAATAATAAATTTAGAGTAAGAGGCTATTAGATGGTTACAGTTAAGCGGATGAGTTTCTCACTCCCTTTCCGAGTAAATAAGGAAGTGTCTTTTTCTTCAGAAAGTGCCTTCTGCAGAAGAGTGCCTTCTTGGTATCTGTTAATTCTGAAGATAGGATTGCAAGTTGTTTGGTGTTATACGTGCATATATTAGGACAGTTGTTCTCTACTATATTTATATCATAAAAAAAAAAAAAAAAGAGAATTGGAACATTAGTCATGTTTGATAAATTAATGATGTTGAGAACTTCGTAGCTTAGATCCTAGCAGGAATGGCATATATGTTCCATTGTCAAAGTGAACATCCAGAAAGCCTTCTTTTCATTAGGGTCTCATATTGGAGACATACAAAAACTCAGACACCTCCTTGGAGAGAAGCTGCATTAGCCCAGGCTTTATGAGTCCGCATATTTTCATTTGATGCTAGTTCATATCCACCCAAACCGGAGCACAGGCAGAGTTCACTCATATATGTCTAAGAGATGCTGCATGGGCATAACCTCAAAAGCCTGATCCAAAAGGATGATTTGAGAAGTTGACAAAAGATGACTAGCTGACATCACTGGATTTATTCAAATATCTTGCTGGAAAAAATGTTCCTCATTTGCTCATTAATCCTGAAGTTGGAGTATTCAGCCCAGAAATGAAGCTGTGGGGCCTTAGCAGGGCTGGATCATGGCATCCAAGTCTCAGAAGAACAGGAGATGTATCAGGATTTAAGGCATGTTGAGGAGGAAACTCTCCATCCCTTCTGTTTAAGCAGACCCACCGTACACCTGGGACTGCAAGAGCATCATAAAATTGTCAGAATTTGTGAGGAGGAGTTCAGTGAGAATGTGAGCAAGGCAGACCTTTAAAATTATCTACCATTTCTCCTTGAAGTGAATATCCTTAATTTTCCAAAAGATCTTTGAAAGGAAGGATTAACTGAACTACATACTAAAACAGGCCAAGTCAAAGAGGGAAAACTCAAGAAAGATTGAACAGAAATAAAATCATCCTGTAAAATTCCCTCCTGCAGAGGAGGCACCTTGTTTTTCAGGTTTGTCCTCAATCCAGTTACCTTTTGTGACTCCCTGAACTGCAGAAAACTCTACACTACCAAAAGAAAATGATTTTTTTTTTTCCATCTCTTGGGTAGGGTGTCCCATCTCTCACTGCATCTCATCATTTCTAGGAGTCTCCTAGTTTCTCTTCTGCTGAAGTGTCCCTCTGATTACCACTCTGCCTGCAACATGCTACAATTTGGAAACTTCTCCCAGAATCCTGAGGAGCCTTGGCTGACCAGGGAAAAGCACAAATTTCATTCCTTCTACAGGGATCTGCATCTTTTAAAGGAACAGCCTGCATAAGTGCTTGTACCAGTCATTTTGAACAATGAAATACAGCAAATAACCTTCCTCACATGTAGTATGACTCCGGAGTTTGTTTCATCTAGCTTTGCTAATCTAAAGGAAAAAAAAATAAATCTAAAGATCTAAAAAATCTTAAGATCTAAAAATCTAAAAGCTGGGCACACAGGCTCCTTCCCTCATAGCATCTGGAGAGATATGACAGAACTGCATAACCAAAACAAAATTCATTTGTTACATGATGCTGAATCACCTGAAATTACTTTTCCCTCGTTTCTAGAAAGAAAGCCTGAGTAACTAGCTTACTTGGGAAACATTTCATATTGGCAACATTTTGTGACAGGAAGAAATTTTGTTCCTGTTTGTGGAACATAATTATATTTTGTTGCAAATTTGTGATATTAGATGTGATAGTCATCTCAAATGACTTAGCTAGTATTCTCCTCCTTTATGTCCTTTTTTTAGGCTGTGGATTAGTGAAATCAAAAACATATGATGCATCCTATAGTAATACTATTTGAGTCCTAGTGGACTCCGGTGTCTATGAAGTGTTTATTTTTGTTTTGATTTGTTATGTTTTAATTTTCCATTTGATCCTAACTTTCAACACTATCTCCTAAATGCTACGCTTTGTCTCTTCTCCTTCATTTTTTTTTTTTTTTTTTTTGAACTGTTCCTCATCTTTTGAACTTCTGCTGATGGTAAAACTAAACTAACTCAACTAATTGTTCCTATATTTTTATCTATAGTTTTCCTAATTTTGATTTTGATTAAAATGTTTCTTGGTAGATTGCTGGGTTCACATCAGTATTGCCTGAAACATTACAAGAATATTTATTCTAGCTCTGCTATACTTGGAAATGAGCATTATCATATTTACCAAGAAAAAAAAAACAAAAATACGCCCCAGCATCCTATTGCTTGGTCTTTGACAGGTCTGTACCAAATTCCCCTGAAGTTAGCCTGCAGGGTTCCACACAAACAGAGTCTCACACCGACTCTCAAAACAAGGTAACAACTTTATGAAGGCTGGCAACTTTTGACCTGTCTGGTTAAAGAAATAAGAACACCTTCTTTCTCGATTATTTTATAGTTCCACATAAGGAACTTTTGTCATCGTAAGAAAAATTAGAAATTCTTCCCTATTTCCCTTTTGACCAAAGACTA
Source organism: Nothocercus julius (assembly GCA_013398735.1). NCBI lineage: Eukaryota > Metazoa > Chordata > Aves > Tinamiformes > Tinamidae > Nothocercus > Nothocercus julius. The sequence goes on from VZSV01000142.1 coordinate 206,687, forward strand.
TAGGCAATTGCGTGGCAAACTGGGAGATACAGTTTGTATTTCTGTTGAAATTCTCAAAACTGAGAGTACAACAGCAAAGACATTGTAGCAGTACAGTATTCAGTGCAAAATTATCATACTTGCCTAGAGCTCTGGTCACTGTTTTAAGTAGCTAGCTCATATCAAGTTCTGTAGACATGATGCTCTATTCCCTTTGACACTCAGATAATAAACTTGAGAATAGTTTATTTGTTTCTTTATTTTTCTATACACGGTAAAACAGTACTACCCTCTTCATTGCAATAGGGACATTCACAGATTTAGAGAAATGCTGTCTGTGAGGGATTGCTCAACACAGAGGTCATCTTGACCAACCTCTCACTTGAAGTAGAGCTGTTACCAATGCTAGGCCAATGAACCATGGTCTTATCTAGCTATGGCAGTAAACACCATAGGAGCATGTGTCCGCAGTGCTCTGGGCGCCCTGTCCAATGCCGCATTTCCCTCTAACTACTCCAGGTTTTTTGCTTCACTTTGTGGCCTCAGGGATGTGGTAAGGGAAATTGCTAGAGGTCAGTGTCATTAATATATTGTGCTACTGTGAACTCTGCCATCTCATGCTTTCTCCTCTGGTGGCCTTCTCTTGGATTAAACCTCAGTGAAGTGTATAAACAATCTAAACCATTTGAAACTTCTGAACTCAGTTTAAATGGCTTAAACCACTTTCCGGGCATGAAAGATGGAGAAACTCTGAAAAAGCAGTATCCTGGGATCCCTGGGTTGTCAATAACTTCAAGCTCATCTATGTAACCCAAAAGAGAAAGGCAAAACATGAGGCAGTGGCTAGAAGTTACTCATGCAAAGAAAGACAGAGATCTGCAACAGTGTTCTTTGCTCGTCTGGGACAGACTAGCAAAGGAAATGATGAATTCTTCATTCTCTTGGAGACCTCAGGTTAAAATCAGATGATTTCTTAGAGAAGCTCATTATTCAAACACATTTTTTACATAGGAAATTCCTAATAGATTATACAGGTAATGCATCATTCCTAAATTCATTGTGCCTACTCTAACTGTTTCTCTTAAGAAGTGATGATTTTTTTTCTCCATTGACTATAGGTGGAACTGAGAAAAGTACCTTCACTTGGATATCTCAGCTTTATATGTCTAATACTAGGTAAAGTAAATCCCTCTGTGATGATCATTTCTCTATTTTGTTCTATTTGAGATAATAATAATATAATAGTAAAAAAAAACCCTGAGACGGAGAGGCATGAAGTGATTTATGAGAAATTCTAGGATGAGAGAATGGAAAAATCAAAATCTCTTTCCTTTCTCCCCCCCCCATGAGAAATTCTAGGATGAGAGAATGGAAAAATCAAAATCTCTTTCCTTTCTNAAAAAAAAAAAAAAAAAAAAAGAAAAAAGAAAGAAAAAAAATCTGCTATTCTTTTGGATTAGGCAGGAAACCTTAAAGCCTTTTAAGACCAAAGGCTGAATATGGGAACCCAATGTGAAGGCACAAATCTTTAGGACACCAAGCTTCATTTACTTGTCGTTACTTCGAAAGATTTTAAGAGAGTGAGTTGGATTAAAAGAAGATTTAAAAATCTGTGTGGGCATATATCATTCAGTTGGAGGAAGGAGGCAGCTTACATGTATTTTTTTTTTCAATCAGAAAATACCAGTTTAATACCAGCCAAGAATGGCTGCAGCTACATTAGTATAAAGATGCCTCATAAGAGTATTCCCCATCTGGGAGCAAGCCACATTGAATGAATAGCTCTATTACTTCGCTCTGGATGGGGAGGTTGCTCTGATGTAATTACACTGGTATAATTGGCACTATCTTGGTTCAAAGGCAAGCCTTGGTGATGGAAAATTTGTTGCTAAAATGATTAATCATTTATCATTTGACTGTTAATCTGGAAGTCACTTCTTTCTCAGTCTCTATCGCCAGCTTTCACATATATGTACCCCACTTGCTACCCGTAATCCAGGCTGGTGGGCACCTTTCTGAGCCACCACAGGGAACCCAAATCACATTATAACCCACTTGCCTGTTACTGGAGAGACCAAATCTGCTTTTTTTTTTTTTTTTTCTTCTCCCTTTTTTTCCTTTTTTTTTTTCTCCCCTGATTTTCCATTGTAAAACACAGCTTTCAAGTCTGATATATTCAGCAGAAAGAAAAAAATCGTCCTCCTGACCTCTTCTTTCAAGCTGATGCATGAGGCGATATCTGACCAATTAGGTTTAAGATGCAAGCCATATGTAAATGCAATATTTCTCAGTATGTGAATAGATGTTAGTGCTATTTCCTTTCATGTTTAAATGGCTCTTTAACCACTCAGAGATTAAGTGGTGAATTTAAAGGGGGAGATAGAAAAAAAAACAAAACCTTTAAAAGGTGTTAACTTTATCATGTGTCATAAAAGGGAAGACATTTAATAGGCCACCAGTACTTCTTGGGTGGTTTTCTAGTTTCATTCTATACTTTCGAGATTAAAAGATACATGCAAAAATATGTACAAAGTACCTTTTACAAACTTTGGAAGAGGTCAAGGAGAAAATAGCTGGATTTCAAAAGCTGAACTTTTCAAGGATTTTCTCTGATTTCTCTAAAACAAGATAGCCTCCTCCTCCTCTTAATAGTTCTTCAATGCCTTTTTGGTAGCCAAAATCTTTGTTCTTTTTTTTTTAAGCAGCTTTGTAAAAGAAGAACTAAAAATTAATTATGACTATGGAACTTTTACACAGAAGAGTTTAAAAAGCACAGACGTAAAGAAGGGAAAAAGATGAGGGCCCATTTATCTTATATTGACAGGACTAGCTTCAAAAGATGACCTTGAATCGTAATCATCCTAATGAGCTGAAAATATTTCACTTTAACAAGTGAAACTATAATCAAATCAGTTTCTGAAAGCTCTACTAATGAGCATTTCCTTTGATGAAAACATGGTTCACTGTCTTAGTCTGCAGGAGGTGCACTACAGTAAGAGGCCAGCTCATGACAACTCATTAGCTGACCTGGGGAGAGACTAATTTAAATGCTTTTGATAAAAATTTCAAGGCTTTTTACTCAAATTACAATTTATGCACTTTTATAAATAGTCTAATTTTTATAAGTTGGAGGAAACTGGTTAGGAAGACTTCAAAGTCACGGAACAAAGTTTGTTTACAACATTCAGACTGTAGGATCTACAGAACTTTCAGGGGAGAATATTTTTAGCTAGTATTTCTTTTTTTTTTACTTAAAAATAAATGTCATGAATTCAATCAATTCTCATGTTTGTTTATATAGAAGAGGAGATCTACTTTCCCCCGCCCTCTTCTCTCCTGAATACTGAAAACAATTTATAGTATTTAGCACTGGCAATATTTAAAGTCACTATTATTTACTGTGAGCTACTATATCAATCATCCCAGGAAAAACAGGCTTGTCTCATTAGGAATCTAAGTAATCCATTCAATTTCTTTAAACCAGCAGCAGAACATAAATGTGAACCGATTGCAGGAATCTGGTTTACTGTCGTACAGCCCCCCTCCAGGGGTTATTCATTAGGATTATTAATTTTAACTCCTGCCCTGCTCAACTCTGGTTCTCTATAGAGAACCAGTTTTGTGGGTTTTTTTTTTTCCTCTCTGCACAACAGACTTGTTGTCAAAGCAGCACTTGAAACTGAAGTGTTCTTCATCTGTTTGGAGTCTCAGTTCCAGTAAAATCTTGATTTTCAGAGTTTTCTTTCTCCTTTATTGCACGGTTTTCACTTAAGGCTTCTGATGGTCTAGAGTTGCATGTGTTATGTGTCACTGCTTTCATCTTACCCTATGGGTGCTGTAAAGAAGGTGCTGAGCTGTACTACATGTGCAATTTCTCACTATTTAATCTATTATTTTTTCTCTGACTTTAGAAGACGTCATGATATTTCTAGTTTCTGTTCCATTCAGTAGGTAATCCTTATGTCGTACCTGTAGTATACAGGTACTTTTTAAGTCTAGAGGTCCAGCAGGAATGATTGCTGGCCACCTGGAATAGACAGTGCAGAGCACAAAGTAACCAAGATGAGATCAGCATCAAGTATGCATTGAACCAGCTGCGATGGTCAATGAAAATACAGTGCGATGGTCAATGAAAATACAATGAAAAGCCTGCTGAGGAGAGTTCCCAGATGTTCATCTCATTATATATCTATTGGGTTAGTCCTTTCAGTGGTGGTGTATTTTGATGAACAAATTAAACAAAAAAAAAAAAAAAAAAAAAAAAAAAAGGGCCAAAAGCCACCAAAGCTCATAGTTTTGGCCTCTGAAAATACTGACAGTGAAGTCAGTCTTCAAAATCTATGAGAATACATTATAGAAATGGCAATGTAAAACAATCAAGAAGGAAAATGGAGTCAATGGTTGAGTTTAATTCTTATTTTTATTTGCAATACCATTGTGGATTCCGAACACTACGTGGTCTACATTTGAAGGTCATTGAAGTTAATGGTATAAGGTCCAGAGGAACAGCTCATTAAACTAAGTAAACAAATAAAGAAAAGTCTCATCTTGTGAGTGTTCAGATGGACACAGAGTGAGCATTTGTGTAATGATTCATGAATCCTGTTGTTCTCACAAATAGAATATTCTTCCAAACGTTTTTAAGAGACATAATTATTCACTGACTTCTTTTAAAAAAACAATCTCCCAAAGAAGAATCAGAAAGAATTATGCATGACTTGCACAGCTAATCACACAACTTGAATAACAAACATCAAATGATTGTAGCAAACAGCTTGTGAACAACCAAACGTCTGAAAACTATTCATCAAATTAATTCCACTAACACGTAATAATCACATGGAAAGTAAAAAAAAAAAAAAAAAGTCCTGAAGAGCTCAGCAAACAAAACTAAGGTGAGTCTCTGAGCCTGCATAATTACTATTTTTAGGCTATTCTATTCAAAATTTAGGCTATTCAAAAGCTATTCTAGCTTTCCAAAATCTGCATATTAAATTTTTGCTTGTTTTTGTTCTCCTTATTTCTGTTATTTAATTGTCAGTATAGGGTTATATTTGGATGTTGTTATTGCATAATGATAATTGCAAGAACAGAAGAAAGCTGACCACTGAAAGCAGAGTATGTTCCTGGCAGTGGGAGATCTAGGTTCTCTTAGGGTCATCCTGCAGATCTAGAACTGCACTGCACCTTGCCTGCACTGAGACAGAGCAAGTTAGACATTTGCCTTCCAAGCTTTGAGTCAGAGCCTTCCTCCACCTCTGTTCCCCATCTGTAAAACAGAGACAGTAATTTTTATTTCCTTCGAAAGAACACGGTGAAGATCGCACCTATCAATCTCTCTCTGTGGCCAAAGATAACCCAGCGTGGGAACTAAAGTTTTATTGTCTATGCTGTTAATTCATTAGTATGAGTCCAGATAGTGTGTCTCCAAGATGATATACAGATGCAGTCTGGAAATTAGCGTGTACCAAATTGTCTTCAAAATGGACAGTTTGAATATGACTGGTTGCTTGGGGGTTAGGAGATCTTATCAGCATGGACATAGCCTTTTGACATCCAGACTGGATGATGTAATCAAAAAAGACTTTATCTGTGTGGCTGAGGACACGTAGCTCTGCATTAGATCCTGCTGAAGTCAAGGGATCATCTGAGAATAAAATTCAGTCCAAGGCTTTGGTCTGATGCTTCTCTGATGAGCACTGGTTCACTGGTTCACTGTTCTTCAAAGACTCATCAATCTGGGAAGTTGCCCCCACCCTCTGTTTGCTGTTCTTTCATATGGACAGTTAAACAAAAAAGTCATGCTGATATAAAACCTTGCTTTCAAGTAAAGATGGTCTCAGTCCTACCATCTCTTCTCCTGGATTCATGCTCCCATATATCCTCTCTCTTCCATGAGTCTCACCCCCCACTGATAGGATTTTGTTCTTTAAGTCAGAAGAAAAATAGACAAAGAAACATAGATAGCTCTTACTTTTTAAAGTCCAGTATAAATGGGGGAAGATAGGTGATGGTATAGAGATGGAAATGCATGATCATTAGGAGAGGGAAATAGATCGCATCATACCTTCAGCTTCATGCAAGTGCTTTCTTATCATAAAGCTACAGTATAAGATGGATATAGAAGGGTCTAGGTAATGGTAATTCTTTTTTGCTTAGTAGGATAGTAAAAACAAGTGTGTCACAAATAAAAAAATTGTGTGAATTCATTCCATCTTAATTACTGATCAATTGTTAGGAATTTGTTGCTATGACATGCTGAAAAAAAAAATCGCACAAAAGAAGTATAAGATGGGAATCATATTGGAGAAAATGTTCTGAGCCATTGTAATGTTCCATTTGATAGTATCAGTATTAAAATAAAATATGCACACATATGCATGTTAATACAACATTAAAATGGACGCATCAAAATGTATCTGGTTTTAGTTATAAAAGGAAACATTAGAAAGTACTTACATGTACTAAAATTCAGAATGATCTTACCTTAAGTGACAACTTTGCTTTACTGAAATACCTCTATGTTCCTCACAAAATGAGAAAGTAGAAGTGATTTTTTAAAATTGTTTTCTATTGAAAAATGTTGAAAAATATATTTGGTATAATCTAACAGTGTGACTCATCTGCTCCATGACTGGTGTGTTAGCTGCAGCTAATCAGCTTGAGTGGTGACCCCAAAAGCAATGACTGGCTTATAGGGTCAGGAATTGAAGGGAAAGGCCACCACTGTGTGATGCAACCCAAGAGGAACTGGGACCTGCCGGGACCTTCTTCTTTAGGAATCTCCATACATATACACCCCTGTGCTTGCGGCTCAACTCTGTGGCTTCTCCCTCATCAGATGATCTCCTACTTCCCTCTCCACTTTTCCTGATTCAGGTGTCTCAAACACAGGGAGGGAAGAAATTTCAGAGGTTTGCCTGAGGGTGGAACACAGGAAGCCACGTCAAACGGAGAATGCTGTCTGACCCAGCTCTAATGTTATGGATAGCTGCCCGCAGGATGCCTGTAGCATGTCTACAGGTGTCCACACTGTTTGGATAGCTATCTAAGCTTGAAATACAGTTTAGACCTAGTTAGTGGGAGCAGCCAAAGAAGGAGACTCTGATTCAGAGGACCACTCTAGGGAGAGAAGGTGCTGCTTTGAACCTTTCTCTGAAGAAGCTTTGTCTGTCTCCCTACTTGTTCCCCTGTCCCCATGACACCGAAAGCTAACAGGAAAACATACATTTCAGAGTTTAAAAAAAAAAAAAAAAGAAAGGAAGAAGAAAAAAACATTTTATTTATTTATTTATTTAAAAAGTCTGGATTCATTTATCGTTCATTCTAACTATACCATTTTTCCTGACAATTCTGTTCTCTTTGAAGAAAGAACCTGCTTACTAAGCCACCTTAACTTATTCTAGCAAACAGTCTATGGTCTTTTTTTCCAGCAGCTATAGATGGCTGGTCCTTGGGAAGGACTTCATAAGGTTAAATGCCAAGGTGACTTGATTCAGCCTAAGAAATGTTGCTACACCACAGGTTCCTACCAAATATCTCCTAGAAGCTAGAAGAACTTAGAAAATAGATAGCTCAGCATGCTTACATGAGGGCTTAAAATCCATTTTAGTTTCTGTACTTGATAACACTAAATGGTTTCTTGCCATTTCAGAGTCCATCAATGGTAAAACTGATGGAGGCAGCTCGAATTGAGATCAAGAAAACAAGACCTCAAGAGCTTGCTAATAGCTCTGCCAGGAAAATAGTACAAAGAGTAACATGCTGTTCTTCTGCCCATGAAATCACAGATCACTTTCCCAAGTCCTGTCTTATTCTTATGGATATAAACTAGTTCCTGACAATTAGATATACCAGCTTCCATGTGGATGAATAAAGGCTTGTTGCTGAAAGAAAATTTAAGACTTTTCTTCATTGCATAAGCTAAAAGCATTCCGACTACTTGATGGCAGTAAAACAGGATGTTCCCACGGATCTTTCCTTTTATGACAACACCTCATATGCTTGAGTCATTTTACTTTTCCTTAAAATTTTATTCTGTTGATTTCTCTATTAGATCGTGAATCATCCCCTGCAGCGGAAATTTGGCAAGACTAAGCTGAAAAGATCTGTGACTATTTTTCTGTTAAAGAGGTGATGAAGTATCAATACACTCTGTGATATATTTATATATTGTTAAATCTTTTTTTTTGACACTTATTTGTTCAGATTTTCAAATCTTCTATCTTCCTACTTAAAGCATAATAATCCATATAAGACCTCAAACTCAGTCCCTTGACTTGTGTTTGATTTGTATATACAAAGAACAGACTCAAGCAGTATCACATATAGGCTGTTGTCTGTCACTGATCTTTTAGTGGAGTTTATTCCTTTTACCTACAACTAACAGAAAGTGTGAATGCTCCTCTGCTTCCGTACAAAGCAAGATGTCTCCATTTAAATCATAACAAAATTACTTTTTTTTGTTCCTTTGGCTATCTTTACAGTGTCACATATCAGTGTGATATCACATATCACATATTCACAAACAGTCTTCTGACAGCAAGACTGGGGGTGTATTAGTCTCCAGCTGATATTACCAACAACCAAAGACACTAATATCTTAAATGGATATAGGTTCGGTTGCCATACCAGCAACTATAGTTGGTGATGCACTAATAAAAAATGAAGTAAAAAATCATTACAGTCATCCAGGCAACATTAAGTTATTGTCATTTTAAATATATAACTGATAATATCAATTTCATATGAGATGAAAAGCTTCTTGCTCATGATCTTTCTGACCAGATTACCAGACACAACACAGGGTAGATTCCTCAGATATTCTTCAGGCTTCATTTATTTCCTTTGCTGAGTTCAATCTTTCCTTATATATATATAATTTTTTTTTTTCTATACTACATTACCATTAACACCAAATTGACATTTTAAATGTCCTTGTTCTGGAAGAATCAAAATGAAAGTTGTTTCTGTCTACCTTCTAGCTTCATTCCTGAGAAACTATGCATCTGTGATGCTTTGCTTGTCCTTAGAGTATCACTCTTGTTTTTAACATTCTCACAATTAATTTGTCCACAGTACACCCAAAACAACAAGCAACAGTCTGTCTGCATTTATGCTGCTTTGCATGGGAACAGTCAAAAGGAAAAAGGGAAAATGAAGTGGGCAATCTGTTTAAGTCAAAATAAATATAACTTTATACAATATGGTGTTTTCCCACCTATATACCAGTCCAAGGGAATATCTGTTTTCTTGCAAGAACTCAAAGAGAGAAATCTATCCTTGTCCTTAACATGCAAATGACATTTTGATTGTAATGTACATGAAATAATGACTCTTTCTCTTCTAGATAAAGGGCCAGTCTCTGGACACATTTGAGTACAATTTACTCTGCAAATATTCCATTTGTTTTTTTGTTGTTGTTGTTGTGGTTGTTGTTATTGTCGTGCATGTGTGTGTGTTTGTGGTGTAAAGCAGTATTAAATCTCAGTAGAAAATTTAGGGTCTGGCCCCATCTTATCAAGTCAATTGGAATTTTACTGTTGTCCTAAGAGAAATCAGGAACAAATTCCAAGTTTGCTGTTATGTTGGAATCAGTGCATCCATTATGATTTTGTAAGTAAATTAAACAGCTCCAGAACTTGAGGACTAGCACTATAACCTGATAATTTGATTATCCATTTTGTTCAGTTGTTAGCATAGCTCTTGGCACTCTTTTGTCCCCAACAAAGTGACACCCAGAAAATTCCCAAGAGTATTTTGGGGATTATAATGGACAAAAAAACACTGTTCCCAGTAAACTATTTCAATGCGGCAACTTTGTTTTGGTGCTATGGAGACAGGGCCAAAACATATCTGCTAATCGCAGCGATTCTCTCTCCCCGGAATAATCGCAGACACAAGTACAGGCTGGGGACTGACCTTCTGGAGTCTGCAGAGAAGGACCTGGGCGTCATGGTGGGTGACAAGTTGACCATGAGGCAGCAGGGTGCCCTTGTGGCCACGAAGATCAATGGGATCCTGGGGTGCATTAGGAAGAGCATCTCCAGCAGGTTCGAGGGAGGTGATCCTGCCCCTCTACTCAGCCCTGGTGAGGCCACACCTGGAGTACTGTGTCCACTTCTGGGCTCCCCAGTACAAGAGGGATGTGGATCTACTGGAGAGAATCCAGCGTAGGGCTACAAGGATGATCAGTGGCCTGGAACATCTGCCCTATGAGGAAAGGCTGAGAGAGCTGGGCCTGTTCAGCCTGGAGAAGAGAAGGCTGAGAGGGGATCTCAACAGTGTATACAAATACATCAAGGGAGGGAGTGAGGAGGATGGGGCGGGCCTCTTTTCATTGGTGGCCACCGACAGGACTAGAGGAAACAGCCACAAACTGAAACACCAAAAGTTCCACAGGAACTTAAGGAAAAATGTCTTGACAGTGAGGGTGACAGAGCACTGGAAGAGGTTTCCAAGAGAGGTTGTGGAATCTCCTTCTCTGGAGATCTTCAAAACCCGCTTGGACACAGTCCTGAGCCACATGCTGTAGGTGACCCTTGCATGTGCAGGGGGGTTGGACTAGATGATCTCTAAAGGTCCCTTCCAACCTTAATGATTCTATGATTCTACGATTTATTAGTATAGATGTAAAATTATTATTGTAGATGTAGCAATATTGGCCAAAATTAAGAGTGACAATTACTGGCTGTACTTCAAGTGTCCAGACAATGGAAACAAACCTTCCAATGTGCAAGACTGGGTGTACAGCTGAGATTGTTTCAGTAGTTAATCTTTCTTTTCTTTTTTTTTTTTTTTTTTCTTATTCCTTTCTCTCTCCCTCTTTTTCATAAATAATTAGTTAACCTATGGCAAGGGGAATAACCTAAAGTTCATTTTCTATGCTTAAATAAAACATTAGCTGGTTTGGCATTTTCAGATTTCAAAAGCTTCTTTCAAGGGGTAAAAGAAAGTTCTTAGCTATTAAAGACTAAAGCCCATGATAATTGCCACTGGGTTAATTGGGAATGAGAGAGAGCAAGCTTGGAACCCACTCAAATTAGTTATAGATTAATGAAGCCAAGAAAAATAATAAGTGATCATAGTAATTGATAAAACTATATCAAAGGCTGTCTATTTTGTTTTTTCATCACTTTCACACCCAGATTTCTCTGTCCTTCTCTCTGCTTTCTCAGTTCCTCACTGAATAACCATTCATAAGAGTTACAATTTTCAGGCTCCTATCCTAATATCCAGAATAACTTCACCCCTCTCTCTGCAAGGGCAGGATTTCTCTGGTGTTCTGCTTGGGCAATCAATGTAGTTTGTAGGGGGAGAAAGAGCATATAACAAATCCTTAACCCTCTCAAAGAAATCTGTGCTTCTTAACAGCTAGGCAAGAGGTAAAAGCAGTGCATCCCATTTAGCTTTCAGGAACCAAAACATGATTATCCCAGGAAACACCTAATTTAGTGTCTCTTGGAAGGAAAGGGCAAAAAAATAGGTATCACTTCTTGACCTGGGCAGGGGTTTAATTAAAAGTATCACTCTATATATTAATATTTCAATATTACAAAATTGATTAACAATTTAACAAACTATCTAAAAACAAAGTTTCTGGTGAGAAGAGAGCGATGACATTACCAGAAAAGATTTTGTCTCTTCCTAAAGTAGGTAAGATGAATTGCCTGTCTCAATTAATTGGCCTACCTAGGTGTGAGACTAAATGTTTAGATTAGGTGTTAGGTTAGGTCAATTGACTTCTAATTGGGAAGGAATCCACACTGTCTGACAGATAAGCTCTTCAGAAGTTAATAAAATTAGATAGTTAATAAATGGCTATTAATTCAGGTTGGCAGAGTTATTTCGGCATAGAACTCCTTTAAGAGGAATAATTTTTAGCAAACTGCCCTGAACCTCCTGGGTGGCAAGACATCACTTGCAGATACATGTGGGAAAGCTACATTTGCAGAAGAGCTCAGAAGCTCCAGAGAAGAAATTTCAAAGTCATGATTATGAGTAGAAAGAATGTTGCTAGGCTGAAGGCCTGTACAGGTATTATTGAGGACATTGATCTATCTTAGATGTGTACATCTACAGTATAAATATCTATATCTGAACATATTATTTTAGAATCCCTAGAGGCAAAGAGACAGAGAGAGTAAATAAGGAAAAAAAAAAAAAGGAAAGAGAAGGAAAGAGGAAAGGGAAAAACAAGGCAAAAGAACAGGAACAAGAATAAGAACAAGGAAGAGCAATAGAGAAAGAGAAAAGAGAAAAAAAAAGAAAAAAGAGAAAAGGAAAAGGAAGGAATTAAAAAGGAGAGAAAGGAAAATTGGAAGAAATAAGGAATGAGAAAGATCTTTTAGAGATTGTTCTGTCTGAACTATTTTGGATGTTAGCATTACAGGAAAATGAATACCATTTTGTAAGTTTCTATTTTTCTCCTCTGATTATATGAATATTTATATGATTAGATATATGCATGCACTGTGGACATTTCGTTTGGTCAGATAAGTACTGCTCTCTACTATGCACTCATAGAGAAGTTCTCTGTTGTAATCTTCTTTAGGTGAAATTCCAGACTTGAGAACTTTTATTTGAGGTGCTCATCTGACTCATATCTTGCATTGAGCCCAGATGAAGTAAGTCTCATGGTTTCTTTATACATTGGATTTGCTGTGCAAGTACACCACAGATGTCACTGCGTGCTAAAGATATGCTAGTCATTTTTGCAATAAGACGTCTCTACAGTACATGCATTCATATTTAAGAAAAGCCCAGACAAAAAATATGATAGTCTTTTTCAAACACAGCAGCCACATCATAGTGTTAGCATGAGGAAAGCATTTATTTCAGTAGTACAGACAAAACTAAAATAATGCTCCTCTTTGAAACCTGCCTTTAACTAAGTGTGGAAGCCCATATTGTTTGCATATTGGTTGCAGAACCTGTGGATAAAGGGAGGAAATAAAACTGAGGTCATCCCTCAGACATGGGTTCTGAAGGAAGGGCAGAGTCTCTGATGACAATGGAGAAAGGGAGATGATAGCATTTATACTAAAGTTTTCCATTTGCTTCCTGTTACTATATGAAGTCTCTGGAAAGGGGTGAAATACTAGAGCCTGTCTGACTCTCTTTACAGAAGTAAACAGCTGGGAACAGCACAGTAACCAGTACAGTAAACAGCAGTACAGCATGGGATCAGTTAAGGCAGGATGCATCTACATCCTCAAAGCTGACTGAAAAAATGAATTATGATGGGCATTTCACTAGTGTGAAGGGTAGTGAATATCACCACTTCAGTAGTCTTCTATGTGAAGTTCAAATATCCTATCCTTTACAACATATTGCACTGAATGTGTTGATTAATGAAGCTTCTGGCTTAAATAAATTAATAAAACTTATGGTTTCTGGGCTTGTTTGTTATTTCTTAAATCACATATTTATACTGATTAAAAATGACACAAAATTTCTGCATATTTGACCACTGCTATTCAGTAAGTTCAAGTTGTAGCACTTGAGCTAACTATGAGTAATAGTTCTTTATCTGTAAGTAGGTTATTTGCAGAACAGTCACTAATCAACAACATGAATCTGGATGGCAGAACCTGACCCTGAAACACCACAATGCAGTCTAACAGTTGACAGCATTTAAAGACTGTTGAAATCCCATTAATGGGGCTTCTGCTTAATTTGCACTTTCAAAGAAGGTTGTAGTCTTGGAAAAATTATTATCCATCAAAGACACCCTTATTGAGACATCACAATGAATATTAGTCTGAGGTAATATGTAAATCTGGGTGTCATTTACATAACAATGCAGCCTAACCCACCCCATGCTTCCAGCTGACAGCCCAGTAGCAACACGTAAACTGTAAACAATAAAACGGGACAGAATACCTCAGCAGGGGTCCCACAACATATAACGTCAGGAGGAACAAAACATCTCCTGTGGACACAAAGCAGTATCCGTTAGTTTAATAAGACTGAAACCAATTCAGGAACTTGCTGGTCAAAGATCTGACACAATTTCCAAGCAAATACTCGACGTTGCTGTCATGATCTACTGTAACTTATGCTTTGGTAAGACCCAAAGAAGTTTAATCAAGCAAAACTGCTGAAATAGAAATCATTATTGAATCCCTAAAAGCTTCTTTTAAAAGACTGGCCTTCTTTTCACTGGGAATTAATGTTGCATGCTTCAAAAAATACTGTCTTCAAAATAGTTTTGATAGAAGGATTAGGAACGGGACAGTAGAAACACATAAGCCTTTAATCAATAGGTCACCCGTTAAAATTTGGCTTACAATGGCAGTGTTTGCAAGCGACTGACATCTGTGAGCAGCTTGTGTAAACTGTCAAGACTTCACTGGTGTTAGAGAAACTAGGATAATTTACTCAGTTGAATACCAAACCCTGAAGTCTGGCCAGTGGTCTGTGGGGAAAGAAAAAAAAAAAGGAAAAAAAAAAAAAAAAAGCGTTAAATCCTCTGTATGATTCATACTTCACAAATGGATGCAACCAAAAACTGTGACTGTATTTTGGCTCTACTGAATACTGATCTCACATGCCCTTCAAAACTAAAGAATCTAAAGAATGAAAGTGTTGATACACTCTCTTGTCCATTCTCTCATCTTCCAAATCCTTTCTCTAGCTTCACTTCTTCAAAGAGGCTTTAAACTCCTACAATATAATGTAAATGAGGAGAGGAACTCTACTGAAGTTTCCAGTATTATCATAGAATACAAGCCGTATGACTGGAGAAATAGTCCCACCATTCTGAAGGTACCCACCACAAAAGTCACTGAATACTTGTGCTCTGAACTAGCATGAAGGTTAAGTTTCATTTGAGCTGTGTTACTAATTCAGTGTGCTTCATGTATTACTGCAGGTAGTGTGTCTACAGTGCCTCCCATGTCCTGGATAGGCAGGTTCTCATGTACGTTATCTGGGGAGGGTTGTGCCCTTCAAACACGACAATCTAAATACATAGATGTACACATAGTGAGGAGCTGTCTAGCAATGCAGGGAAGCCTCTGAAATCTTGCTAGTCACCACAGCTTGTCAACTAAATAGAGCTGCAGTTAAGTATCCACGTTTATAGTCCACACTCTGAACATAAGGGAAAACATTTTTTTACTGTGAAGGTGATTGAGCACAGGAACAGGTTGCTCAGAGAGACTGTGGAGTCAGTCTCTCTTGGAAACACTCAGAAACCATCTCGACACAATCCTGGGCAACATACTCTGGATGACCCTGCTTGAGCTAGGGTACTGGATTATCTCCAGAAGTCCCTTCCAACCTCAATTATTCTGTGATTTCATTATCTCCAAAGAACTTGGGTTTACTCCCTTCTTGGATTGAGGTGGGTCATGCAGATTAATATTCTCCAATGAGAGTTCTCTACCATCAACTAAGAAATATCAATGTTCCTGTCTTTGTACCCTAAATTCTTTCTGTAGTTTGCAACAGGCATTGTATCTGAAATACAAAATGAATTCAAGCAGCAGCATCTCAAACCTGCAGCTTTTCTCCTCACTGAAAAGCAAGTGTTTTGCACAATGCAAAAAGAATTTTTGTCTTTGAGAAGGAAGATAGACCCCCTTCCTATGTATGTCTATGCTCTAAATATATGTTCTACAAGACAGACAAGGTCACTCTTCACAATAGAAAATGCCCATAACTTCACCTTATGAAGTATTTGTCTGATGGGATTAGATGGCAGTCTGAAAGCCACTTCAGATCCCTCAAGAGATGGTGGTGTGAGGGCAGTATGAAAGCCATCAGAATGGAACATCTCTAAGAATCGGAGAAAGCAGAATTCAAGGAGCTTCAGAAATATTTAAATAAACTGAGAGAGAACATAACAGCTCTTTCAAAATTTGGATGCTATTCAGCTGAACAGATACAGGCCTTAGGCCAAAAATCCTGTTCTAGGCATCCTGTTTCTTTCTTGGTCTATCTGTGAGGAACTTTAACAAGTTACAGGATGATTGCTCTAGCTCAGCATTGACAAAAAGGGGAGGTATGTGTGTGTGTTTATGAATTTTACAGCCACTCTTTAACTCTGATGAATTTCAGCCTGATATATTGGCTTTCACCACTTTCATGACCAAATTTGGAATTTTTATTGTGTGCGAAATTCTGAGATTCTGAATTTTGTAAAATATTTGTTTAGACAACTTCCAAACTTCATGTGTACTGCTATCTTGGCATTTATATTGCATACTTTCAATGTATGGTTCCATGGGAGAATTTATAATATACAACAAAGTGGATGTGAAAGACCCTGATTTTTTTTTTCATGAAATCGATTGTTCTTATAATTCCCCCTGAAATTTTTGATTAAATTGTTGTGTTCTTGAAGAAAGTTTAATCTTGTCAAGTCAGCATTCTTCCATGTTCCTTTGGAATACTTTTTTACAAGTTCTAACTAAATTCACATGAGAAAGGTAAAGGCAGCAATAGGGCAAGCAATGTCTATGGTATTTCGGAGAACAACTGCTTGACATTTATATTAGATTTCTGGCCGACTATTACAATATCTTTGATGAGTGAGGTCTTGATTTAACTCCGCATGGAGGTGCAAATGCGCCTCCCATACTCTGTGAAGACACTATGCCAAGGAGAAAGAGCAGATGGTGTTTGCCTTGTCCCTGCCCCCTGTGCATTACCCAAAGGGACGACAGCTTTACAGTGCACCTTGGCTCCACAGAAGCCTGAGGAGGGATGATCCCTTGTGATTGAACCAAATGAACCCATCTCCTGCTGCTCCTTTTGAAAAAAGTGTAGAAAACAAGGCTGGAAGATCTCAAGAGGCCACATGGGCCATTCCCTGCCCCCAGTCTTCATCAGCAGGTTCATGGTTGCCACAACATCATTTTGGGGGTTGTGTCAGCTGTGTGTGGTTTCCTCTGCAGCAAACTGGGGATTAAGGACTGAGAGTCTTTTTAAGAAGGTGGAATGTTTATATCTTTCTCTACAAAATTAGAGACTAAGCATGCTGGTAGACAATATTCAAGAGCCAGGAGCTACTGTGTCTCAGAATACGCAAGAAATTGCTGAGCAGTCATACCATGGCTGCCTGTGAGCTCCTGACAGTTATTGATCCAGGGACAAGGGCGATTGTCTGAATATATGAGTAGCTGCTAGAGAGAAAGGACTCCTTCAGCAGGCTCTTTCATGGAGTCATCTGTTTGTGGGAAGCAACTTTAAGGATTGTTGAAGAAACATCTTCCTGGAGGCAGATACACATTCACTCACTGTGACCTGGACCTTTGTTCATGCCAGCAGATGAAGGGGCGATGTTAAGATGAATTTAGATCATTGCAAGTAGATCCTTTCTTTGCTAATGAGTGTCCAAATTGTCTGCAAAGCATTGCACAGTACTTAAGATTATTTCACTCTCTTAGTGCAATATGGAATTGTCACAAGAAAATACTTTAAAGGATTATTTTCTTGAGAGGTTTTTCTACAGTACTGAGACAAAGAATGCTACTACTTTGTATAGGTATGTATGGCAAAATGATCATCCACAAAAATTCATTGTGCATTATAAGTGTTAAGTGTTCTTTTACAGTATTCACCCCAAAGTGGTGCATGCAATGTTTAAGGATCCTTCAAAGATATTTTTATCCATTTTTTTTTGGTCTCTGCCTACCTGTTCAAAAAGTGCTTACAGTTTCAAAGAGATTTAGACTAGGAACCTAAACTACTATCCAAAGTATAGCCTGTGTCCCTATGCAGGTGGGCCAGTATATAATCTACAGTCCTGGCTGAGGTTCATATTGTGACTTTTGTTGGCGTGTGGGCTGGTGAGCGCTTGATGGTTCTCGCAGTGTTTATGGCTCTGCATTTAAATGAAAATTTAATCATTGTGTCTAGTATGTATGTACACTGATAAATGTAACAATATACTGAAAATGAGAATAAACATGAAAATTATAATAATCAGTATAGACTAGATTGTGCCTTAAGGCACAGCTTTAAGCAAGGGCTGGTAGGCAAACTAGAAAGAAAGGGTTAGATTTTCTTTTCTTTCATTCATTTCCTCCTATTCTCCTCCTCTCTCTAAGCAAAAAACAAATGAGGAAAAAAATGGTAATTACAAAATTATCTTCCAGTCTTCACGAACATCACTGCATCTCGGAACCCAAATACTGAGACAAAATTTGACAACACTGGACTTTCTTTCTTTCTAGGCACCCATTCCTCTAGTCCTCAAGAATTACCAGACGTCTCAACTCCTTCACACTCCCTCAGGTCAGTTCCTTCTGCTGCTGCTCCAGATTAGTGTAAACAGCTGGGTCCTCAATCTAGGCAATAGCAACTTGACAGGACCTTAGCATGCTTGCCTTTATATGCCACATCTTCACTGCATCAACAGTATCACTGTTCTGTTTGTGATCCTCCTTGTTTCCCCTACTTTCTTTGAATAGGAAATTATACCTCTCATTATATTAGCAGGAACCTGAGGACAGATTGCTGGACATCCGTGAGCTGAGATGGTGGCTCCATCTATCTATTGTCCATGAGTTTCTGCAAACAGAGAACTCATGTTGATTTTTGTCTGCCAAGTGCAAGCACCACCTTCTAACAGCCCTTTAGGGAATTCACATCACTCCTATTCCTCTATTCTGGCAGTTAGCATCTTTAGGCACTTAACTGAGACATACATTACAGATCTGCTTACTCTGAGCTGCCCAGACAGCAGGTGGAGAAGGAGAGGAAAGGAAATTTGTATCTTGGGTGTGATGACTCATCATTTGGGGGTACCTGGTTCTCCTTGTTGGCTGCTTAGAGCGGCCAGGCAGGTGAGCAGAATCATTTTGCCTCTAGTTAAGTCTTGTAGATGTGGGTTCTCATTCAAACAACTGCATTGACTTGTTTACTCTTTTTTATTTTTATTTTTTTTAATGATAAAAATGAAGACGTACAATGAATCACTCAAAGTTACACGAATCGCTTTCCTCCTCTCACTTCCCGACCTTTCCCATTTGATCGTTGTTGATTCTTCCATTTACAAGAAGGAATCAAGAAGTCATGCTGAGGTCAAATACAGTTTATTTTAAAATTTAAGATCCCATGCTAGAGGAGAGAAAAAGTTCAACTGCTCATCCGTATTTGAGTGCACTTGGTGGGTCACACTATTTCTACATCAAACTGAGATTTAAAAAAAAAAATAAAGGGAGAGAGAGAAAAATAAAAGATTATGCCTGAAGACTTAGTTATTGCTGGTCCCTAATCACATCAGTCAGCAACATGGGACTTAAGGTGTCAAAATGACGGAGAACAGTTCAATTTGTTCTAACATAGCACCTATACTCATGCACATATTAGACAGCTATAAAATCTCAGAGAGGCACCATTTGAAATGACGTGTGTTGAAAGAGGGCAATTAGTGGGCAAGATAAAACGAAGGTACAGTTGTAATTATTTCATATCTTGAAAAAAAAGGAATGGCTGAGATTTAATTTCACTGTTAAGGAAAAGCAAGGCTTCTAGAAAAAAAAACTTTTTAAAGCTAATTGCTTGGCTCTAATTAGAGCATGTAACCTTTGGAGGAATAGTGGCTGTTGAAACTCCAATTTTATTTGCATATATTAATATGTACATGACAATTACACCCCCAGAGAAAGTACAGGCTGTGCCCCAAAAGCCTAATTTTAAATTTAGAAGCAAAGAAGAAATTCTAAACAACTTAAGAATGTTTCGGTGCTTTGGTAGGCTTAGGATACATTTTATAAAAAATTTGGAGTGCTGAAATGACACATCTACCATACATATAGATGGTGTGTAGATGTGCATGTTTGCATATATATGTTTGTACTCATAACTGTACATATCCTACGTGTGTATACTTATGTGTTTGTGAAAATATATCTAGGCATATATATCATTAGTTAACCAGTATTTGCAGGGCATTCTGCATCATACCCAGCAGTAACACAGGGCTGCAGCAAACTCACCATTATGGTAACAGAGAGATGATAAAAAAGGGCAAATGTGACAGAATTTATGTGATTGAGATTGGGGTAACCCAGACACTAAAATGCCTGACTACATGGGTTATTTGGGTAGTGAACATTACAGATTAAACTGGTTGTAGAACTAAAGTCTGGGACTTTGCAGACAATCCTATAGGATCCAGATCTCACTCTTAAGCCAAAGTCTTCCTACTATCTCTTATCCAGACATGACACATTAAAGGCTGCTAAGAAGACAGGAAACAGTGTGAAACATCAGGCCTATCATTCTCAGGCTTGATGGAAAGTCCAAAAAAAAAAAAAAAAAACCAAAAATAGTAATATCTACAAATGTCCTACTAGGTTATTAGCTAGCAACTCTGTTTGGAGATGGATGGAGCTCTCTAAAATATATTCCATGAAGCAGCTTCAAGATGACAAACAAATAAAAAGCATTTTTCCCAACATAGCTGCAAATTCTCTGGTAATTTTATACTCTTACGCCCTTACAGCACTTTACCTCTTTGACTTGATCTCCAGTGTTTTGTCTAATTGTTCTGGCTGGCTCTGCAGCTGAGTTTATGTCAGTAGTTAGAGGTGGATTTAAATTTAAATACACGCATGAATATGATACCTTAGAAATATCCTTTGCATAAATTTTTATAAATATATATATCAAAAAAAATTTAGATGGAGACTTTCAAAGAAGGAAACCTCACAAAAGGAAAACAATGACAAATTTTTCATGAAATATTCACAAATCTTCAGTTTCTCCTAGCTTTTAAGTAGCTTTTAAGCTAGAACTTCTTAGCTTTTATTATTTTGAAAAATCAACATTAAATCAAAACATGATATTGCATCAGAATCAATAGGTATAAAACAAAATCAAACACATTTTCTTTTTACCTTTTTTTTACAGTCCCAAGCTTTAAAAGGAAAATTATGTAACTTTTAAACATCTTCTCTTTTTTTTTGAGAAAAAAAAATAAGTAAAAATGTGTTGTGTTCTGGATTCTGTAGCTTTTTTTTTTTTTTTGAAATTGCACTGAAAAAAATCAAATATAGTTGATATGACTACATAATAAATTTGCACATTCAACCTGTCTGGGACAAAAATTGTATATTTATATTGAAAATTTGGAGAAGAAACAAGCTAGATAAACTTCTACAAGTACTTCAAGTACTTATATTAAAACAAAAAGAAAACAAAAACAAATGTTATGTGTTGCTTTTACATTACACAACTATTAAGCTCTGTATCATCACAGTCATATATTCCAAACACAGGCTATATTGTATTTCAGAAAGTGCAGTCTTGATATTTAGGAAAATTCTGCTTTTGAAAATCAGGCTGCTTTATCTGATGCATAAAAGTAGAAAAAATATTTAAGCAACTGCATTTGACAACCCTGTCTAATGTTCTTAATAAGGATAGAACACATTTGTAGGCACAGGGCAGCACAGGTAGTGCACAGCTTAAACCTTCCGAGGCTTCAGTAGGAGCAACAGAACACATATGCTACATCAATCCAAGTACATCCATAATCCCAGGGCATTGGCAGAGGCTCTGGATCCAGCCATTTATCTCGTTCAGCCTTTGGCATGGTCCATGACACATTGACAAGCATTCTCCTATTTCCTGAACATGGCATAGGAATTAATATAGCCCAGGGAGTAGTTTCAACCAATAGCTTGGATATTGTGACAGTCCTTTGGGGTGCAAAGGTCTTTAAAGGTACAGATGTGGGCAGATGAGATAAAGTCTTCACAAGGCCAGAGAGCAGCTCTGCACTGCTTATTGCTTGCCATAGTTTTATCATAACTTTACACTGGGAATTTCATCCTGAGTGAATATGAATATGAAATATTAGCTTCCTAATGATACAGACTTGTGGTATCTCACAATCTAACTGTCAAACCTATAGTTGAAAACAGTTCACCTAGATGCTGTTTTAAAGAGGAAATGAAAGGTAATTGTTTAGAGAATTTTGGGGGATATTTAGATCCACATCCAATTTCAGGTGCGGTGATGCCACTGAAATCTTTTTGATTAAATTTCCGTAAGGTCAGACTCTGACCATTACTAATTTTATTTGCACCATACACCACTGAAAAGCCAGACAGACAGCCATTGGCAAAACTAGTAGCTGCAAAAATCCTGTGGCTTTCTTCTAGATATCTTCTTTTCCGAAGAGGAAAAATAGAAATATAAATAAAATAACAAGTGAAATTTATGACAGCGCTGCTTCTGAGATATAAGTAACATGTGTTTTGGTATGAAAACAAATGCTTACTCTAGAGTAAGCAAACAATAGATAGCATGATGCCAGAGTTAGTGTACAGCAGGAGGATTATTCATATCTTGTTACAACCAGTGATTACAGGGAAATTGCTTTGTAGTTCAACAGCATTACTGAGGCTTATTCTCTGTAACAAATGATATCTTTTATTTTATTTTGTGATTATCCAACAGATCACTGAACCATAAAGCACTGCTGCTCCCAGCTAAAGGGAAGAAATGCCAGGGCCATATGCCTCTCACGGAATGGTTACGGTTCTGTATATAATTATCATTTTTCTATCTGCCACTCACAGTCTGCAGGTCAGACTCTAGTTACCTCTCATATTTTTGATACTCTGACAGAAACGGTGGGAGATGGGATTTTTGGAATAATAGATGCAATGACTAATCATTATTCTTTTTCCCAAGTCACTGAGAAAGATTGCTTTAAAATTCAATTAAAACTTTCACCCTGACAGCTGTGTGATTAACTCCATTTTGTTTAACATCAGACTAGCAAAAAAAAATCTGAATAATATCATCCACATAACTGTAGCTGTAGCAGGTCCAGCAAGACTGATAACATTGAGTCTGAATGAGCACCCCAGACATCTTCTGGTGCTGAGCACCTGGGAGATGACTTCCCAGGTGAGAGCTATGTGGAAAATGAAGCTTGCAGCTGCAGCTAGTACAATCCTAAAAGGAATATATCCAAGCAGAAGAACCTAAGAACACACAGATCAAAGGCTGGGCTGAAGGAGCAAATGTACTGACTAGCAACTCAACCCCTGACCCAGAAGGATTGATGGAGCATCCTAAAAATGCATATAGACTGGTGAAGTGTGCAAATACACATTGGTGGAATTACAAAAATCAGGACCTGATGAAGAGTAAGCTCAGTAGCCCCTGCTCCTCAATTGCAACCACACATAACAGGAATCTGTACTTTTTTTTTTTTATTGACTTGCTAAAAACAGCAAGATCAATGGTCTTTGTTATCAACTCAGTGGCCATCTCAGGGTGAGAAAGCATGGATTTTGAACCATGAAACCATAGCAACTTGAGGCATGCAACAAGGTTCATGTTGTATTTCTATATTCATATATTTGAATGTATATATTTGTATGTATTTGCACACATATATTATGATTAATATAACACATGATGGATTTGATTACATTGCTTTTTTTTATATTACAAAAATTACACCATCTAATCTGAACTGAGTCTTGTAGTTTCAGATGTTTCTGCCCTCTTCTTGCTCACATAAAACATATGCTTAGGGGAATTATTCATGTATGCTTAGTCATCGTCGTGTCAAAAATAATCAATATACCCAACACTTAACAGTTGTACTTGAAGCATGCACAAAGAGAGGATATAGAAATTCTAATTATTATTATTAACTGTACTATTTTGGATTTCTCCACACTGAAGAAACACCTGAAGTCCCTCTTTGAGACGAGAAGGCTGAGAGCAGACCTGACCAGTGTCTATAAGTACCTTAAGGGAGGCAGTGAGGAGGATGGGACCAGCCTCTTTTCAGTGGTGGCTGCTGATAGGACTAGAGGAAACGACCACAAACTGAAGCACCAAAAGTTCCACAGGAACTTTAGGAAAAATGTCTTGACAGTGAGGGTGACAGAGCCCTGGAAGAGGCTGCCCAAAGAGGTTGTGGAGTCTCCTCTGGAGATCTTCCAAACCCGCTTGGACGCAGTCCTAAGCCACATGCTCTAGGTGACCCTGTGTGTGCAGGGGGGGCTGGACTAGATAATCTCTAGAGGTCCCTTCCAACTTTAAGCATTCTATGATTCTATGAAGTTCCCCTTTCCCCAGAAATGTTAAAAGGAGACTTTAGAAAAATATTTTTTCAAGAGCAGTCCACAAAATAAAATATTATTTCCAAATAGAGATATTTGAAGACATCCCAAGGAAGGAGGCAGATTCAAGTAAATAGAACTCCTCAGCCATTTACTAAGGAGGACTGCTTAAAATGGTGTGGTGCGTACTGCTCTGAAAGAACATATTTTAGGATTTTGAGGAAGGATGTACAATCTGTTCAAAGGTAGGTCAGGAAAGGTTATATATATAGTCCAGGGATCCTGAGGACCTTTTCCTACAAGGACTGTGGAAGAACTCCTTGCAGCTCTAATCGATAGGTGCATGGAAATAGAAGGAAGACAGGCCTCATATATTTCTCTGTTTTTTTTTGTTTTTTTTTTTTTTTTAAGTTGTAGATAGTGAACAGAGAATCCCAAGTGATATCATCCAGGATAATTGTTGAGATACATGTTTTTCCAGTACATATCTTCAAGAGAAGTTGAAGAAAGCCCAACCCTGTCATCACCCTGCAGTAAAGACACATGATTTTTCCTGGGAGAAAGAGAATTGCTTGATTTTGCTGCTCCTTTAATACATCCTGGGAGCAATTTGTTTCAGTTTGTCCAAAGGACTAAAATCAAAAGGCAGCGAGCCAGCTGGAGGGACAGTTTGAATGAAAATTGAGATATGCCATACTGGAACTCATTTGGAGAAACAGAATATCACTACAAGTTGTACAAACTGAAGCATTTGAAAATATATACATAATAAGAAAAAAGTGTGTCTGAAAACTGGAGTAGAGAGGAATTCCCTACCCTAATTCTTGCTACTCTGCTGAAATGATCAACAGAAAAACCTGGTTCCTCCAAAGGAAGATAGCAGTAAGTGTAAACCAGATGCTTTTCAGTATCCTCTGAAGTGTCCTACTGTCTTTCATTGACTTTTCACTGGCTAATCACAAGAGTGGCAGCGGCTAAGGCATGTAGAGACGTGACCTGAAAAAGATGTATGTGAAGAAAATATAAAATTATTTTGTAAATTTTGCAGTTGACCTGAAAATTACCCAAATAAGAGTGGATATATCATAAAGAATAATCATTATTTCCTGCTAAAAGCTATAGAAAACATGTTTTAATGCATCAAATGTTGTATTTCTAGGAATGAAAATACGGAACATTTCTAAGAATAACAGAATGCATCCTGCAAATTGGACTTTCTGAAAAGTGCTATAACAATACAAATAAAACCATGATTCAGTGTTGGGAGTGAAAGGGTGTCCTTACACTAATAGATTTAAAGGGAAGTATTTAGATTGCTAAATAGGCCACTCACTCATGAACAAAAGTAAAAAATCTCTCATATAATAAGTAAAACCTTGCATATTGAGGTGGTGTTGTCCACAAAGGAATGTCATAATCAGTTCAAGTGTGCATTTTTATTTTTTATTTTTAAAGGAAGTTTACAAGCTGAAAAAGGATACAGTTAAGAACAAACAAAATGATATGAAAGCCAGGATAATGCCTAAGTGTATAAGTTGTTAATCACTCAGACAATTTATCAGAAAGAATAGCATAATCTCAGGAGGACGAAATATTGGTTAATAAAGTATTCCTTTGTCTGGTAAAAGAAGACATAGCCTGCTACTCATGAGGCAGTGCCTGGAATTCAAAAGCAAAAACATTCAAATTTAGTCAAAAGGCTTTTTTTTTTTTTTTTTAACAACACATATGCAAGAAACTACTATGGGAAGTTTTGTGTTCTATAGTTAAAAAGATCTTCAAAAAAAGACTGTCCCTTGGGAAAGACATTGGTCAAACATGATCTGCTGCCATTAACAGATTGGCAACTATGTGGAATACCCTACAGTTTTTATAATGGAGAATTGGTTGATCTCTTTAACTCTTAACTTTGTGAAGAAAATCATACTTCAGCTAGAGTGGGGAATGCATTGAACGTTCTTTGCTCTGGCATCAGATGGAATATGCAAAGCTTTATCACAAAGTTCTGTGAAACATATGTCCAACTGATTGATTAATATGAATCTCATCTTTCAAGATGGCTAACAAGAGATGACTGATGAGATCTTGGTTTGAGATAGTGTGAATGAAGAATATGACAGAGCTAAGAGTAAATTATTAAAAAAACCCTGTGTTGACTTCTCAAAATCAACAGGCAAATATGCTACAGTTGCAAAAGAATGCTTACAGCATGTAGTATGTAATAAACAAACTGATGAAAAAAACACTGGATTTTCAACTTGAATAAAAATAAAAAAAAAAAAAAGACAGCTTATTAAATTGCTCATCAGATTTCACTATCGTTTTCAAGACACCAAAAAGAATGGGACTTCCACATCTCTTGACAACAAAGATATGAATTCTTTACTTTTTATTATTTGAATTTCCTTAATAGTCAATAAGAAGAGAAAAAGCATCTTTAAAGGGCAATGTGTTTATTTTAATCACCTGTCCAAGTGATGTCCTGGATATCACCTTTTAAAATGTCCAGGCTTCTCCATTGATTGTAAAGTCAAATCTAGCTTCAAGCATTTGATCACAGGTGAAATAATAGGTTTCAACCGAGAGCACAGAGAATTAAGAGAAGATCCTAAAACCAAAACTGAGTGAATTTGGCCTCTCTTTAAGTTTAATTTCAATTTCAACTTGTAAAGTTCGTGGCTTTTATTCAGTACTGCTCTCAGGCTTTTTGCATGAGAAAATACGGAGTTAGAGTTGGAAAAATTTGTTAAGATTGTTTATTTTCTCAAAATGATCTTTCTTCTACTCACAAAACATCAAATCACAATATTCTCAAGGTTTTCACAGATTTTATTTTTTGCATTAACAAGATTTTGCAAAAATCAATTTTAATTCTTTAATATAATAACATGAACCATGATGCAGATAAATGGAGTTTGGCATAGGAGACACAAATTCCACTCATAGGCTCATGCTTTGCTTCACAATTAAACTGTTTTACTTGAAAATCACAATGCAGAATTTGGGGTCCTGCCAGCCTTGTTTGTAAGGAAGAGGCTTTGCATTATATCCTACATTTTTAACATTGTTCTGAAAATGGAAAAGATAAAAGGCCAATTCTTGTGCTGATTTATATCCTGTGGTGCTGCAGGGCTTGTGAATCAGAAAAAAAATCTTGGGTCTAAATCCTTCAGGCTCAGATCAGGAGACTTTTCTTTACTCTGCAAGCCAATCCTCAAAAGAATAGTCCCCTTTAGCTCTGTTATAAGTAGGCAATGCATAGCTTTTTTGTTTAGCTGTGGAAATGGGTTTAAATTAATCTCCGGTGTGCCTCCATTCATTCCTATGGAGCTATATCAGGCATATGTTTGGCTCAAGGGACCACTTCCTCAGCTGCTACGGAACGACTTCACCATCTTCAGTGAAGCCATGCAGACTTACAGAACTCTCTTTCCAGCTATTGCCGAACTGCTATTTCCAGCCTATCATGAGTAACAGAATTCCAGTAAAGTCTACCACAATTAGGTGGTTCTGCTTTTATTAAAGATCTAACTTATAATTAAGTAAGCACCAGTACAAAAATTAACATGAAAACATGTAGGTAGAGAAGGTAGGTAGGACGCAGACAAATGATTCTGCAGTTAACTACAAATATAGAGAGTCTGAGAAATCATAATGAATTAAGAATCTACATTTTACTGTTATTTAAAATGGTATGATAGGGTTTGAAATTTAAAGAACTGAAGAGAAATCCATTTTGTGAAAAGTTGAAGGAAATTTAGATTCCTTCATCCGTGATTCTTTCATTTGCCCTTATTTGATTTAAAGTGGCCTGCTAATGGATAATAGATTGATTTATTGAAAGAATGAATGTGGTAAGTATGGAGTATCAAAGTAAGTAAAAATTGTCATCTCTTGCCTCAACAGTAGACCTTGAAAAGAGACACAACAGAGTATGCCTGTGCCTGGAATACTTAATGAAGTCATAGATTAAATACAACTTGTAGGATGAGACTTTCAGAAATGTCCTGACCTGATCAAGTTCAGCTTCTGCTAAGGTCACTGCTACAATCATCAATAGTTCCAATGGCATCAGAGTTAATTAAATAATCGGAGAGAAGGATTGAAAATCCTGTCTTGGAACTTTAAAGACCATTAGTTATTTACAGTGCTGACAAAAGACTCAATGTTGTGTGCCAGAGTCAGTCATTCCTTTTCTCAATTTTATTTGCTTCTATTTTTTTTTTTTTGGGGGGGGGTTGTTATTTAGATTTTTAATGCTTGCTTGTGAAGTAGTTTCCCTTGAAACTAAAAATTACTTTTGTGATTAACTAAGCATCAGTGGAAGAAATCCTCTGCTCTTTCTACTGCTGCTTGGTCACACAGATATGATCTTGCTCAGGAAATGATCTAGAAGAAAGAGTGAAGATGTAGGCTTATGGGCTTCCTAACGTGATGAAGACTGACAGATTTGGGACACAAATACTTTGTCTCAGCAAGTCAGTAGCTCTCCTCTGATACAGTGGCAATATACCTGGGAAATATCCGTAACTCACCTAGCAGTTGACCAGAACCACAACTGGACCCTTGGGATGCTGTTTTTTTGGTTCTAATTTGCTGTTCCTGGTGGGCAAATGGCAATTAAAGCCAAGTCAAAGTGCATAAAGGCTTTGCTGCTGCTGTTCATCAGACAAACACAAACCACGCAGTCCTTGTAAAAAAAATAATAATAGTAATAATATATTCCTTCAAATTTTAAGACGATATATAGCCAAGTAGTGTTTTGATTCTCTCTTTCTAAGAATGAGTCCACTGAGTTCGTCCACTGGAATAAAAGAAGGATTATCACTAGCCATTTCTTTTTGTGAAATCATTTATATGTATAAATTGCAGCAATACACAAACCACTACTATGCCATTTAATAAAAAATAAAAGCACATGCCAGACAATCCCACTCTTAACACTGCATTTAGCTTTCCCCTAATACTTTGAGTGCTGTCATTAAAATTGAAGCTACAGCAATTTTTTAGCCATCTCTATACCTAGAAGATTTCTCTATTACTTTGTCCATGAACGTTTTCCTTGGATGATTGGTTGACAATATCTAAAGGATAATTTTAGGTCCTGAAGAATTAAACACAGGTCTATTTTTATGAGGTGGGACAGATTGGAAACAGCTTTTTCTTCTTGTTTCAGTGAAATTGGAAATGAAAAGAATGTGTGTCATATGAGGGACAAGTGTCATGAAGCCCATCTGAATTATACTTCATACCCCACTTTATAGCCTAATGTTCAAATATAACCATTTTTCTGGCAGTATTTCGCCCATCAAAAACAAGTTATTGACACTTATGTCTTGGACGTAAATCAGATCCGGCAGTAAAAGTAAAGAAGGCGGTTTCAGAGATAGTCGGTGATAGGGTGGTATAATGTATTTGT
This sequence comes from Nothocercus julius, assembly GCA_013398735.1. NCBI lineage: Eukaryota > Metazoa > Chordata > Aves > Tinamiformes > Tinamidae > Nothocercus > Nothocercus julius. The sequence goes on from VZSV01000142.1 coordinate 236,135, forward strand.
TTTTTTCCTCTAGGATATCTCTTTAATATCACTCCAAAACAATGGCAGAAAATCATTGCAATTAAACGGTCTTAAAAAATAAGACATAAAACAAATTCAGGTGATCTCATTCTGTCGTGTGTGTCAGAGTAGACAACACAAAATTGAGCAGAAATAGTTTAAATTTAGCTGTCTTAGCATATGTGTACAAGGACTGAGAATGTGGAAATTGGATTTGCTTCACTGGAGTCAATTAAGAAGGACTCTCAACAAGGTAGGGTTGAAGTGCATTGACAGGGCACTGGGAATACTTCTGGTATTGATTGGCACTGGCTTGGGTACAAATAAAGCAAAGCATTCTGGTTTCTGACATTCATTTTCTATAACAGAGAAATTACACTAATGGATAAAATGATAATGAAAAAGGGAATGCAGAGAATAGCAGTTCTCCACAGAGATATATTCCCTTCAGAGGTTGAGCTGTAGCTATGCCCTCATTATAAAAGATCTTGCTGCCTAGTATATGGCTCCTACCTTTTTTTTTTTTTTTTTTGCTTTTTTTTTTCAGTTGTCCTGCCCTGTGCTTATACCTCTGTCTCCTCAAGACTTCATAAATTCATTGCTTACGACAGTATTGCTTAATGAGGTCAGCGTTTGTTGTCACTCTCAGGAAGAGCAGCACCTCAAAGCCCTATCGGTACTGAGTGTCTTTGTGCTACTTAGCAAGGGAAATGTTCATTCATGCCTCTTTTCCAGTGGGAGGTAATTCAACAGCTACCTTCATATTAGACCTCCTCTTTAACTTTGAACTGTGTGATGAGGTAAGAAGGATTTAACAGGTATTTCTTCTCCACACCCAGGAAAATTAGGTGTAGAAACCCGTACAAGCACTGCCCTTTATTTCTGATGACTTTGATATTTATGGGAAGGTGTTTGGTGATACCAAGAGACATTCTGGTCTGCAGTATCATTGGTGTGACTCTTATATTTCACTTTTGGCCAATATAATGTTCAGTTTCTTCCACTAGGCTTCTTCTTAATGTTGCATTCAGTGAAGCCAAGAGTTCAGTTTCCTGTCCCTAAGTGCAGCCAGATGAGGCAGTCTGAAATATGTCCTGCAAAGGTGGCTGCTGCAAGAAGCAAGGTCAGAAAAACTTTCCCCCAAAAAATCTGTCTCCTAATCTCATTAACTGCAGTGGCCTTATGCCCTGTAGCATATCCTTTGCTTTATGTCCTGCTCAGGATTCTTTCTAATTAAAATCCTTACTGCCATAATTATAAATGTGTACTTTATTTGTGTCTTGATATATTTATTTATGTAGGTTTTCAATACATTAAAGTATTTTCCATGATGCCCTGTAGCCCCAAGTTCCACAGACAAATAATGCATTTTTCCCTTTAAGAGATTCATCTTGCTTTTATTGGGAGAGTTCATAATTTTGTGCACATGGCCCATACCCAATCCTATCTATCCATTATTTATTCCTGTGAAAATTCTTCGAGAATGCCAATCAGTCTTGTCATCAAACACTTAAAACCCTTCTTGCACTGAGAAGCACAGCATTTTCTCAGTCCTATATCAGTTGCATAGCACAGAAACGTTTTTTGCTTCAGTGCCCTAGCTCTTTATACTCACTCCCGGAAACAGAAAGACTCAAATTGACTTTTGTGACTGTACATTTTCATGAACAATAATAAAACATGATATCCCCAATGGAACACATGCCATATTTTTACACAAGTAGTTAAGAGAAGGAGAAAGTGGAATACTAAATGAAATCTAAGATTTTTAGTGACTTTATAATATGTGTTTTTGGTTAATTAGCAGAAAATGAGTTTTGCTGAATTTGCTAGTCCAACGTCTACCTTTACTAATCTGTCCCTGACAGACTCTCAGTCTTTAATCGGAGTTTTCCTCAAAACAGTCCTTTGAGTCAAGGTGCTGCTATTCTAATTTTGAATTGCTCATCCAAGGGACACATATAGACCATCAACTCTAGATCTCCAGCTTGGCTAGGGCAAGTAGGTCATAGCTGACTATTCCAAGCTAGATCAGATACCTATGTCAGAAATATATGCTTCTATAAATTCAGCAAAGGGATCAAGCTCAATTCAAGCTGTCCTTGCCTAACTATGCGCATAGCCTAAGTGCCCCATCATCCAAATTAAAAATCCTGCTTTTCAGTAAACACAAAGACACATATACCTAGCCAGTGGGAAATACTAAGCTGAAAAAAATGTCCAACAAAAAACTATGAAGCAAATATCTCTGCCCATCTGCGCTTCAGAACACCAAATCCTATCCTGAGGGCAAGTGCAAATTCATTTTCTGGAGTGATACGGCTAGAAGAAGTCTTAGTAGGGGGGTCCCTGCAGGAACTTGCCCTTGGTTCCTGGCTGAGGTGCAACACAGTCCTAACCAAAGTCCTAACCAGTCCTAACCAGTCCTAAACCTAACCAATCCTGACCAATCCTAACTAGTCCTAAGCCTAACCAATGAGGTGGACCTTTGGCTGAATCTGCCAAGATTCACACCTGCTTTGTCCACCTTGCTTGAGTGTTGTGAGACTGGCAATTTTGCTGGTGAGACCATTGTCTCTGCCAGCCTTGTTTTCACCCTTGGCTCCTGTCTCACCTTCCTTTAAGGAGCAGTGCTTAACCTTTGTGCTCCCTGACATTTCAGCACCAAGAGAACTCTCTGGGACAAAATAGACATTGTAGCTGATTTTAAGGCCTCCTGTCATTGAGAGGAGACAAAGAACATGAGTTCTGAACACCCTTCTGAGGCCCATCACCATAGAGTCTATTTAGCAGAAATTTTAGCTAGAAAGTCTAAATCTGTACCAAAGTCATTTCACCTGTATCATGCAAAAAGTCTTTGGCAGAACAGAGAATAATCTCATTTCCCAAACTTATTGGGTTAATGTCCAAATCACTGAGATGTCCTTTCCATCTACTTACAGCAGGGTCAAAGCATATTCAGTTTCTTTTCTTCCAAAACTGTCACTCTTTGGGTACCCACAGACATAAAGAAGAGGGTCAGATATCTGCAGTACTGAAGTCACAAGTGAATAGTGATAGTTCTGTTCTAATTCCAATGCATGTTAGGGGTTGACCTGCTGGAAAGCAGCTCCGCAGAGAGGGATTTGGGAGTCCTGGTTGACAACAAGTTAACCATGAGTCAGCAAGGTGCCCTCGTGGCCAAGAAGGCCAATGGGATCCTGGCCTGCATCAGGAGGAGTGTTGCCAGCAGGTTGAGGGAGAGGATCCTGCCCCTCTCCTCAGCTCTGGTGAGGCTGTACCTGGAGTACTGGGTGCAGTTCTGGGCTCCCCAGGACAAGAGGGACGTGGAGCTTCTAGAAAGGGTCCAGTGTAGAGCCACGAAGATGATTAAGGGACTGGAGAATCTATTGTATGAGGAAAGACTAAGGGAGCTAGGCCTGTTTAGCCTAAAGAAGACTGAGAGACCTGATCAATATGTCTAAGTAGCTGAGGGGAGACTGTAGGGAGGATGGGGCCAAACTCTTCTTGGTGGTGGCCAGTGACAGGACAAGAAGTAATGGGTACAAGTTGAAACCCAGGAAGTTCCACCTCCATGTGAAGAAGAACTTCTTTCCTGTGAGAGAGCCCTGGAGCAGTCTGCCCAGAGAGGTTGTGTAGTCTCCTTCTCTGGAGATCTTCCAAACCTGTCTGGATATGACCCTGTGCCACGTGCTCTAGATGTCCCTGCTTGAGCAGGAGATGTTGCACTAGATGATCTCTAGACGTCCCTTCCAAACCTAACCATTTTGTGATTTTGTGATTCAGTGATTCTGTGATTCTGAGTGATAATATGAAGGAGAGTGTTAAATTGTACAAGTCACTTTTTAAATATTAATTTGGACAGTTTTAAGGAGACCGTTATTAATGGCTCTCTGTCTCCCAAAGATAAATGTTCTTTGATCTAACATAGGTGGGGCAAATATCTTTGATCAAGGAGTAACGACTTGTCAAAAGCAAAGCCTAGCCTGTTTGTCCAGGTAATTAATAGTAATTTGAATATTCTCTGAGTCTGAAGATTGGAACTAATTATTTGAATTGAATTTCTTAGTTGCTTAATGATTCAAATTAGCTCTTCAAAAGAAGTCAGTATGATAAAACCAGAGCTCTTTGAAAGAGATAGTCAATGTCAAGGTAAAGGTCATAAACCAGTGACTTAAAAATGCTGTGATATTGTCTCTGATTGTAGGTCCAACACCTGGGGCATACCAAAACTTCTAAAAGATAGTGGAAAGATTTTGCTCATTACAAGTGTGTTTCAGACTATGTTCCAATCCAAAGATTCTCCCCAGGTGCTTCTGAAAATATATTCTTCGCACACTTTGCAGTTAAAAAAAGTTTTCATTCTGTGAGCATTTCACAAGCTAACATTCACCATAGCAGCCATACACATATCAACCTCTAGGCACAAGAAAAAAAATTTGTTTATAGTCTTTTCAGTGAGTTTCTACATCTTCCAGTGTTAACCTTTTTTATAATTGTACCTTAAATGTGCTAATCACCATAGAGAGCTGCAGAGCCTCTTTTGCAGAGGTTTGTAATCTTGGCCTTGCTGACAGCCTTGATCTGAGGCCAGTTGAAGTCAACACTCCAAAGATATCAATGAGTTTCAGATCAAAACCTCTGTGACAAAAGTAAACAAAGGGTAAGTATTTGAGGATGCAACAACTGAGGTGACTAGTCTGGGAATAAAGAATGGCTTATGGGGATGGATCAAGGGACTCTCTTTTCTTTCCTATATATTATGGGAATAGAGAGAGGCTCTATTGAGGGAGGCAGGGAAAATGAACAGACTGTATGGGTGGTGCAGGGAATTGCCTAGAAGTATAAAAAGGAGAGAAATAAAGAGAAGAAGTGTAGAATAAAGCATACATGGAAATGAAGAGGAAGGCAAGATGATGGAATTTAGGAGTTGAAGAGAATTACTAGGAAAGGATGGTGGAAGGCCAGAACAAGCAGATAACAGTGCTCACAGAATTAAGAGTATATTTACATGAGAGTGGGTGGTTTCCACCTGATGGCTGTGATAAGTATCACTTACATTTGATGTACTGATATATATTCCCTTTGCCAGACAAAATAGAGAGGTAAAAAAGACTTCTAGGGTATGATACATTGCAAGCTAGAGTAGGTATCTTACACTCATCAGACAAATCATATCCTATCCTTCCATGGGCTTTAAAGAGGCTTTGGGTCAGACCAAAGACATTCACGTTACAGCTGCCCAAAGTTACGTGAGACAAGCTGAATCCAGCTATTTATATTAATATTTTGAGATACTGGAAGCACTAACAATATTCCAAGGGTCTTGCAGGTAACACCATTAGGCTTGTTCAGAAGTGTGTAGATTTGTCTCCTCACTTTTGGTCTAGAGGCGCTACATAGCAAGTCCAGAAGCTCTAGTGATCATGTTTTCATATGGACCAAGAAAGTACACTGAAATCAAGAATCATCATAGATTTGGATTTGTTTTTTGGCTGAAACATAAGAGTCAGCTAGAGGCTATGTGAAAAAGCCCAATGTGTTCCATATGAGCTACACTGTGTGCTTTTCCCATTCCTCCCTTATAGGGTGTTTGTTATCCTCATCTAAAAATACAACAGGGTATGTACACCTGGGAAATAGGAAGACTATTCATCAAAGAATAGTTTTGGCCTAAGCACAATCACATTGAAAATGCACATAAGCATATTTATCATAGAAATTTGAAACAGGCAAATAAAACATCAGAAGATGAAGGCTCTGGAACAGCCCTGCAGTATAGGTATTGGGAACAGAAAAACACCCCCAAAGCCTGATTATTTTTCAGATGGAACTTAACGTATTTATTATAGAGCTTATAAAATGCCTCTTCAATACCAGGGGAAGAGAATTGGAAATATAGTAAATGTCTTCCCATCCCATATTCTTTGGCTCATACTTGGCCATCTTTAGGGGTAAAGGCAATACTTCCATGCTTCTCAATGGGGAAAGATAGTCTCCATTAGGAGCAGGATTAGACCCATTGTCTGAGCACTATTTGCAATCATTTTTCCATTTCTGCTTTCCCCATGGATATGGCTGTGTTTTCAGATCCCAGCAAAACATCAGCTCAATCCAACGGGGACCTCCCTCATTCTCTCCTCTGATGTTTGGTTGCTAATTTGCACTTTTTATGCACCCAGAAGCAAGTGTCTGGCTGACACAAAATAAGACAAGATGTTTCAAGTGTTGTTTAGTTCAGGAGGAAGGAAATAATTCTGAAAATAAAATGTACTCACCAAACAAACCACCAATGCCCACTGACATTCTCCGTGGTATGTCTGACAGAGGCAAAATGTACCACAATGCAGAACAAAGAAGCATTTTACACATGTCCAGCAGAAATTCTTAGAAGTTTTTTTTTTTTTTTTCCTGGGGAATAATCATAGCTCTGCTTTTAAAAACATGCAAATACTGAGAAACTATGAATTATAAAGATGGGGGAAAGGAAGGCTTGAAAATAAAATAGCTTTTCCTCTTGTATTTCTTGAAATAAATAAATAAATAGCTTTACCTTTAGAATTAATTTGCTTCCTTACCCTTAATCCCTTCTTCCCCACTACAGAATTATTCTTCATTTGACAGATAGTAGCCGTGAAATATTTCTGGTGTGTGTGTGTGTGTGTTTTTCAATAGCAGTTTGGAATCTTTGTTTTCAGAAAAGAGGCCCACTAGGCACAATTCGGGACTTGTTATTAAAGACAAACTAACATCCCCCAAAGATTCTCAAACACTTCGTGCCAGAATGTGGTATTTTAAAGCATTTCCCATTTCACATAATTGGATGCACGTGGCTTAGCAAGAGAAAGATGTTTTCAGCAAATATAAGAATTAATGCAATTTATTCAAGGTGGTCTCACAGGAGAGATATAGATTTTATGCATAATTTTGAGGAAGATAAGAAATGTTGAAATCAGTTAGGACTTCTGCATGCTGCTTGAAGACCACTGACCTAAGCTAAGGTGGTTATTATAGACAAGGATGGAATTTAGAAAAGTTGTCAAATTAATATTCATCTTGGATCCCAAAATGAGCACAGTTTTCTTTGGGAATGTGCATTGCATCCTCATAGTTTCTGGGATATTTAATCAAATAATTAGCAAAACTATTTATAATGCTTGCATAATAATGAAAAAAATCCATATTTTAATGGAAAAAACATTTAAAAGTCAAAATTCAGCCCTTTAAAAATGATTGCAAATTGCATTCATTTAAGATATAGAAAGGTGACTTTTTAAACTGATTTCATGTTTAAGATCTCTCTCTCATGAATTTGGGAGCCTGAGGTTAAACACTATTTGACACGTCATTGAGGACTTCAGAACAAGAAAATTGAGTTACTTTGATGGGTAGTAATCATTCTGTGTATTTATATGTCCTAGTCACTGTGGCACATGAGCATCTCCTGTGTATTTTCTTTTTTTTTTTTTTTCCTCTGAAAATTTATTTAGGAAGAAGAAGTACTATTTATTCATTCGAAACAAGAAGAAAAGAGAAGCATGGCTTTCCTGAATATGAAATACTGCTAATATTATTACTATTAATCCTGCAGTATTATTACTATTATTAATGTTAATGTCAATGAGAGTTTTGTTATTTAATTCAAGAAACCAAGACTTCTCCCCATTTTTACCACTATACTTGAATTCTGTAATGATTGAATGTGGACATTTTGAGCAAAAGCCAAGCACAAATATTTGTCTCCTGATGCTCAGATATGATTATCTCATATTACATGACTGCTCTACCTACTGAAAAGAAAAAAAGTTACTTGCCTATGAGGTTTGAGGTAAACCTAAACCTTCGCTTGAGCTGTGTACAAAATAACATTCTGATGCACTGATACTGAGTGCCAGATTGTGGCAATTTTAGATATGTCATTTTAATTCATTTCCAATTGGAAGTTAAATGATGGAAATTTTTATGCTTTCTTTTATATTTATCATAATTTTTATTGGGTCCATTTGCAAACAAGATTGTGATAACAAGGGATTTTTTACTAGCCCAAAGACACTATTTTAAATGCGTTCTCTTGGGAGCTTTTCCCCTTCCTCCTGACATCTCATTCATCTGGATTCTGATGACAGTTACATCATTATCAGTCTTCAGAGACTGAAATGAACTTAGTCTCTTTTTATGTCCTAGTAAAGGGGAGGGGAGAATGAGTCATTCATAGACAAATTCAGAATGGAAATTCAGAGGAGGACCTGAGAAAATGGAACAGAAGAGATGTGGGTCACCAAAGGATGTGCAGAATCACAGCAGTGCAACAAAAAATTTCCCTTCTCTCTGACTCATTCAAAGAGATTTATTCTTGTCACTTTTTCATTTGGTGGTGAGGACCTTTCAAACCTTTAGGTGTTATCTGGTGGTAGGATGTATTTTTCACTCACCTGAGGAAAGAAAAAAAAAAAAAAAAAGTTTTTTTTTTGATGAGATTCCCAGAGTATAGTGTCCTTCCAACTGCTGGATCTCATGAATTGTCCTATGAACAGTGAAAAGAAAAACCTGTACCGGTACACATTTTTGATTTATATCCCAGCACTTAGATCCCAATTCCCCGCCTCTTCTTCCATCCCCATCTCCTCTGCTTCCATCCCTGGCTGAAGGCAGCATATGTAATTGATAGGGCCCAGTTACAGGCAAATGTGCACTAATTGGCTAGCAGTGTGGCTAGGCAGAACAGAGTTGCTGCATTCACACTAAAAGCTTCTCCATAAGTGCGACATTAATTCAGGTGTCTTTTGTTTAAGCAATTGCCAATTTTTGTGACATTTGAAGCGACCCTATGTCTTTGAGAATGCTATGTTTCTGCCAGTTCAGTCAAAATCTCCAGACAGATCCATAATCTGCTAGGCAGCTAGAGAGGTATATATAGGGGAGAAGTTTGCACAGGCAGGACAGACAAAATGAAACTATAAAACTCATTTCTTTACAAAAGAGACTTATCAAGACACAAGACATCAAGAGACTCATGAGATTCAAAATAAAATCAAATAAATTGGCAACTTGGGATACTACCTAAGAAAATTAGACCTTTGACGGTTGAGGGAGCAAATTTCACCTGCTGAGACCATTTGCATGAATAAAAACATCTAGATTTATCACCAAATCCAGAGGAATGTAACATATAATAGTTTACTTTTTCATGCTTTTTATGTTGGACTTTCAGACAGGTAAACAGATAATTCGTCAGTCATCTTCTCTGTATATATTTACTGCACATTCATATACATAGAAACACACATTCTCTCTTAATTTTTCTTTAACACAGATACATACATGTATACACATGCACATAAAAAAATTCAGATACACATTTAGGATATAGACACCTTAATGGACATAAATCTTCAGGTATTTCATAGCCTTCCTAATACTTGACTCCTTACCTGGATTATGAGATTCTTCAGAAGAAATAACTGAAAGAAATAACTGGTCTCTTTTAAGAACAAAGGCTGAAGTGAATATATTTAAAAGCTGCACTGTGTTTTGATGTTATTATAGCAATCAAAGTCATAAAATCACAGTAACTGAGTAATAAAGAATGACTTCAAAGTCTAAACTGTCTAAAGATGATTTGACAAGTGGAACAGTTAATTTTGTATTAATGTAATTTATTTTATACACATATGTATATTTTTAAATCATACACAGGATTGTGTAATTTATGGCTAGATAGATAAAAATCAGTGAAAGAGATCAGGACACAAAATATAACCTGCACTGAATTTTATGTCAAATGACAGGTATAAATAAATATATATATGCACACGTATGTGTGTATATATAGGTATATACATATATATATGTATATATAACATATATATAGTCTATAAAGCTATAGGTATTAGGGTGTTATTGACAATTCTTCTTCTGTTACCTATTGCATGCTTCCACACTGTCATGGTGATGAATGATTCCTTACGCTTGCAATCTGCTGCTGGAGGCCCTGGATGCTGTGTTAACATTTCTCTCAAACACTGGCAAGACATTTGAGATTGGTGCTGGTCTGGGAGACCAGGAGATCTGTGGTCTTTAACAGTTAGTTCCCCAGTGTGCCTGTCTTTATGACTAAAGGGATGTACTTTCTCAATGTACCAGTTACACACGATTAGACAATCACTGAAACATATTTATTTACCTGAAGCAACAGAGTCTGATGTCTGTACTGGGTTCCTAGGGTGCCAATATTACTACCATCAAAATATTTGCTTTGCATAATGAATTTTTTTCCTTCACTGCAAAAAACAGGGAATATTTATTAGTGCTGTGTGAATTAATGACAATAGAAGGAGAAGAACTTCCAAAGCTTGGAATCCAACTAGGCTAAAGCAACTGTCATTAAAAGTCTTCCTTAATTATCAACATTGTTTCTTTTCTGAATTGTATAATTTCCATTTCTGGGTACTGGGCCTTAAAGTAGTCAGAAGATTTGCAAGTTACAGTGACCCCAAAGGCAGTAGCTGGATAATATGATGGCTTCAACAGCAAAGCCAGATGGTGGATCTCCTGTTCTCCCAAAGCTCACCTGCAACTTGCAGTAATCACTCATTCACTTGTTCTGATCCAGATGCTTGTGAGACTGCTTGGTGAACTTACCAACATCTGATGAAGCTGAGATATTTACTGGAATTGATTTGAAGGTTAGCACAAGGAGGGGGAAAATTAATTGATGGACAAGGGAGAGGCAGTATGGTTATGAAAACTCAAAGGACCAAAATAATAATGTTTCTCAACACATCTGTGTCCTTCAGACTGAGATTTAGGTGATAGGACAAACTATCTTCCTATTAGGCAGATGTTCCATATAGAAAAGTTAAGTAATTAGAAATAAGTGAGGTAGTTCTCCCAGCAAACAACACAAAAGTGGGGACTGCAGAACTGTGCTTCTTCACAAACTCACATGAGGCAATGTAAGACTTAGGCATAGGGAAATGCAGATTCAAAATTTCCCTGTATTGAGAACTAATTTGATTGCTGATGTGTCGCTCCAAATGTGTTACTGATTTATTTTCCTATTAATTGGGTGAAAAGCACTGACAGCTTTTCACTTTTAGTTCAATCATTGTTTTATTAAATTAATTGTAATTAAGTACTTTTTGGCTTCCTGATGATTGTTAGACACAGATATCTATGACAGGTCATTAGTTGTAGAGAATGGTCAGGCACTAATATTAAGCAATGAGACTGCTTATTCATACGCCGCAGAGGTTAGAATTAATAATCATGCTAAATTGAGTCTCATGTATAATTCATGGAGCAAAATCCAAAACAATTTGCTATGGTTGCCAGAAGAGATGTATTTTGAAGAAATAAGAACCAAGCTACCCTTTGCCTCACCTAGGCCTAATAATCAGGAATAAACCTATCCACTGGCAGACAGAGGCTTGGCAAAAGAAAGAGAATGCTGAAAGAAACTTTGGATGACAATAACTAGAAAAGTTGTTACATGCTTGCCATGTGCTATCATAGAAAATAGAAAATAGACAATAACAAATATAGATCCAATGTGATTTTGGGAGGCATTAGATCAAAGAGCCAAAGAAAATTAATATTACACTCTTAAGCACTCATAAGAACACACCTAAGATACCTGCTTGACATCTAAACTCCTCAGAAAAAAAAAAAAAAAAAAGAAAAGAACAAAAAAGAAAAGAAATTATAAGAAAAACAGGAGTTGAAGGGAATGATAGGTACTAGAGGAAAAGCAGTGGTGTAATTTTGTAATTGTAGAATAGTTCAGGTTGGAAAAGGCAACAGGAATTCAATTGACTAACCTAAACCTTTTCACTAAAAATAAGGCTTCCATAATTATTCAAGTCAGCATGAATAACTGGGCAATTCCTGAAGCATGAGAGACCTAAGGTTTGTTGCCACATGACAGGGACAAATCATCTCTCAGTATATGAAGAAGAGCATATTGCCACCTGGAAAAAGGACGGATGTGGTGGGAACATTTTAAGGAAAGGATATAGTTTCCTTAAAATGAAATCTTACCTTAGGGGCTGTCCTTATGGTTCGGAGGAGTTAATCAAGGCATTTGACCTTCTGAATTTAGTAACACTGTGGTGTTGCTTGCATGTGGGCTGCACATTGCCTTAAGAAAGATCCTTAGAGGAAAAGAAAAGAAACAGCATCATGGCACTATGTTCACACTGAGATAGCTGTGATTCTGTTCCAAAAGCTTATCAGTGACTTACTGCACTCATAACTGTTTATTTTCCCTATGTGTAAAACGAGTATAGTAAAAATTATCTTTCTGTAGTGCCTTGAGAGCTGTGACCAGGAAATATCAACTGGATCTTTGAACTCTGTCAGTGGTGGTCAACCTGCTGCTCAGGTGGGATTCTGCACAAGGAAGAGTGCTGCCAGCAGGTTGAGAGAGATGATCCTGTTCCTCTACTCAGCTCTAGTGAGGTCACACCTGGAATATTGTGTGCAGTTCTGGTCTCCCCAGTACAAGAAGGATGTGGACCTTCTAGAGAGGGTCCAGCATAGAGCCATGAAGGTGATTAAGGGACTGGAGAATCTATCTTATGAAGAAAGACTAAGTGAGCTAGGCCTGTTTAGCCTAGAGAAGAGAAGACTGAGAAGAGATCTGATCAACATGTACAAGTACCTGAGGGGTGAATGTAGGGAGGATGGGGCCAGGCTCTTCTCGGTGGTGGCCAGCGACAGGAAAAGGGGTAAAGGGTACAAGTTGAAACACAGGAAGTTCCACCTCCTTTTGAGGAAGAACTTCTTTCCTGTGAAGGTGACAGAGCCCTGGAGCAGTCTGCCCAGAGAGGTTGTGGAGTCTCCTTCTCTGGAGATCTTCCAAACCTGCTTGGATGCTACCCTGTGCCACGTGCTCTAGGTGTCCCTGCTTGAGCAGAGGATGATACACTAGATCTCTAGACGTCCCTTCCAACCTCAACCATTCTGTGATTCTGTGATTCAACTGCATTTCTTGCTGGTGATCATCAGTGGGTCCACACTGGCAATTAGGCTACCAAACCCCATATTCCTCATTGTGGAATCGACGGATCCAGCAATGATCAGCTCAGCTTCATTAGATCATGGGATGGTCAGCCCAAACCCATTCTGCAATGAAGCTTCTTGAGATCCTCCATCTCCAAGCTGTATGAAAGTGCAGGTAGAAGGCTTTTAAGTATAAAGTACTGATGAAGCGTTGACCTAGGAAGAAATGTGAAAATCTTGACTAAACAGTATTTTGGGACCAGCAGAAAATATAAGAGGAAACACTACTGAACTTCAGGAGTACGGACTTCACACAGTATGGACTTCAGGAGTGCCAACTTTGGCCTCTTCAGAGACATCCTCAGAAGCATCCCACGGGCTAGGGCTCTAGAATGTTGGGGGGCCCAAGAGAGCTGGTTGGTGTTCAAGCAGCACTTCCTCCATGCTCAGCAACAGTGCATCCCTGTGTGCAAGAAGTCAGACAGAGGGGGCAGGAGACCTGCGTGGATGAGCAAGGAGCTTGTGGCAATGCTCAACCAGAAGAAGGCAGTATACAGAAAGTGGAAAAATGGACAGGCTCCTTGGGAGAAATACAGGAACATTGCCAGGGAATGCAGAGAAGCGACACGGAAAGCTAAGGCACGGTTGGAACGCAATCTGGCAAGGGATGTTAAAAATAACAAGAAAAACTTCTTCAAATACATTAATAGCAAAAGGAAGATCAGGGAAAATGTGGGTCCGCTGTTGAATGGGGTGGGTGCCCTGGTTATGAAAAACACAGAAAAAGCAGAGTTGCTGAATGCCTTCTTTACTTCAGTGTTTACCAAGGGCAGCCGTTTAGAGTCCCAGGCCCTAGGGACAAGAGAGGAAGCCTGGAGAGAGGAAAACCTGCCCCGGGTTGAGGAAGACTACGTCAGAGAGCACCTAACGAAACTCGATACCCACAAATCCATGGGCCCTGATGGGATGCACCCCAGAGTGCTGCGGGAGCTGGCAGATGTCATAGCTAAGCCACTCTGCATCATCTTTGAAAGGTCCTGGAGAACGGGGGAGGTGCCAGAGGACTGGAAGAAAGCCAATGTCACGCCAGTCTTCAAAAAAGGCAAGAGGGAGGACCCAGGCAACTACAGGCCAGTGAGCCTCACCTCCATCCCCGGAAAAGTGATGGAACAGCTCATCCTGGCTGTTGTCTCCGAACATGCGGAGGACAAGAAGGTGCTCAAGAGTAGTCAGCATGGATTCACCAAGGGGAAATCATGCTTGACTAACCTGATCGCCTTCTATGACGGAATGACTGGCTGGATGGATGAGGGGAGAGCAGTCATATACCTTGACTTCAGCGAGGCTTTTGACACCGTCCCTCACAGCATCCTTCTGGGCAAGTTCCGGAAGTGTGGGATAGATGAGTGGACACTGAGGTGGATTAGGAATTGGCTGGATGGCAGGGCTCAGAGGGTGGTGATCAGTGGCATGGAGTCGAGTTGGAGGCCTGTGGTTAGCGGTGTCCCCCAGGGGTCAGTCCTTGGTCCAGTCCTGTTCAATTTATTCATCAATGACCTGGATGAAGGCACAGAGAGCTCCCTCAGCAAGTTTGCTGCTGATACCAAACAGGAAGGAGGAGCTGACAGCCCAGAGGGCCGCACTGCCATCCAGAGGGACCTGGACAGACTGGATAGCTGGGCAGGGAGAAGTGTTATGAAATTCAACAAAGACAAGTGCAAGGTCCTGCACTTGGGCAAAAATAGCCCCAGTCACCAGTACAGGCTGGGGACTGACCTTCTGGAGAGCAGCTCTGCAGAGAGGGACCTGCGCATCATGGTGGATGACAAGTTGACCATGAGGTAGCAGTGAGCCCTCGTGGCCAAGAAGGCGAATGGGATCCTAGGGTGCATTAGGAAGAGCGTCTGCAGCAGGTCGAGGGAGGGGATCCTGCCCCTCTACTCAGTCCTGGTGAGGCCACATCTGGAGTACTGTGTCCAGTTCTGGGCTCCCCAGTACAAGAGGGATGTGGGACTGCTGGAGAGAGTCCAGCGCAGGGCTACGAGGATGATCAGGGGCCTGGAACATCTGCCCTATGAGGAAAGGCTGAGAGAGCTGGGCCTGTTCAGCCTGGAGAAGAGAAGGCTGAGAGGAGACCTGATTACTGTCTATCAGTACCTCAAGGGAGGCAGTGAGGAGGATAGTGCTGGCCTCTCAGTAGTGACCACTGATCACCACTAGAGGACTAGTACTAGAGGAAACAGCCACAAAGTGAAGCACCAAAAGTTCCACAGGAATTTAAGGAAAAAATTCTTAACAGTCAGGGTGACAGAGCACTGGAACAGGCTGCCCAGGGAGGTTGTGGAGTCTCCTTCTCTGGAGATCTTCCAAACCCGCTTGGACACAGTCCTGAGCCACATGCTCTAGGTGACCCTGCATGTGCAAGGGGGTTGGACTAGATGATTTATAGAGGTCCCTTTCAACCTTAAGCATTCTATGATTCTATGATTCTATTTAAGAGGGAAAGGAAAATCAGAAGCCTAGGCAACAAGAGAAAGCTTATAACAAATGGATGAATCATTTGATAGGAAAGGCTTAACCTAAAAAAATTGATCAATTTTAAATTAGAGGAGAAAACTTTTGAAGACATGCTAGCAGGAATTCCTTGCATTATCAGTGACCCTAAGAATCAAAATCTCATCCTGACTTCCATCAGAGTTCAGAAGTCAAACTGGACTTTTGCACTAGCGTCTAAACAAAGCAGCCAATACTAAGCCAGTGACTAAAGCAACCCCATGCCCTTCTTTGCCCAGCAGACTGATGCATACTCTTCAGTATTTCAGAAAAGCAATATCAATCTACACACTTTTTTTTTTTTTTCTTCCAGTGAAACTAATTACAACATTTTCCTCTTTAGAAACAAATCAGCAAAACACCTGGGTGGGTTTCAGAAGCATTGTCTAAACACTGCTGTCACCATGCCTTCAATATTCATTTGTGTATTAAGCTCCTAATTTTGAGTGCTAGCAAGAGGTTTCCCAAAGTTCACATAGTGTAATTGTTACCTAAGGCTGGGAGATTCTGTGCTGCTTTCTAGGTTATTTAGCTGCAGATAATTTATGAGATTGCTGAGAAGGTGGAAAAATTGTTTCACCCCTCACTTGTTCATGGTTGCATTGGTTTTACAACAGATGGGAGAGAATTCTGTAGTTGTGAATGTTTGATTCATACTGCCCAGCTGCGTTCTATCACTCAATGAAGACAAAAGCCAGAAGGCTGGAGAATAGCCTCAGTGGTTTTTAGAGTTGATTTGTTTTATTTGTCAGAGTTCATTTTCTTTGTTTTGTTTTTGTTTTTGTTTTGTTTATGTTTAATTTTTAAAACAGAAAAGAATTCTTTAATACTAAGCTTTCTCTGTTTTTGTTGTTTTTGTTTCTTTTCAGATGAAATACCATCAGCAAAACAGAGAATATTTCAGGGTGGGGAATTGTAATCAGCTGGATTTGGGTTTTAGTCCCTTCTCTGCTGAATAATTCCTGACCTGGGTGGGTTCACTTAGGACTAGGTATACTTTGGACTACATTTCTGTATCTTTTTTGCATGTGTGTCTTTTTCTCAAAAGTCTTCTCTGTCCTTCTTGCACCCAACTGAGCAAAATAAGCATGTTATAACTGAACTAATCTGATGGCTAAACTTGCTGAAGGGGAAGATTTGCCCTCAGTTCTCCTGCCCTCAGTCATAGTTTTTTTATTTTGCCATTTTCTTTGCGCCGTTTCTGGAATTTCTCCAAGCCCAGGTTCAGTTTTGAAAAGATGCTTTTTTTTTTTTTTGTAGGGTTAATTTTCTATGTTTAGCTTCCCAAGGTGATTCGCTGAGGGAAGAGAGGGGGTCAGGTGAGCAGCAGCTGCAATGCAAGGGAAGCATTTAGCCAGAGGCAGGAGATAAAAGAAGAGGAGATGATTGGCATTTTTGGTGACAGCTATCATTATAACTGTCTTACCTATAACATACAAACTCTGAAATTATTCTATTTAGGAGCGCAGTCAGCAAAATTCCCTTTCTTATCATGAGAAGATACCAACACCTTTGGAAGAGGTGATTCGTTCCTCAAATGGGCAAAATCTTTTTCTTCACTGACTCAGAGTGGAGTTTAGCAGAGATTAGATGTCTAACTTCTGAGAAACTAAAATAAAGGGAGCTAAGCATCTCATATGAACGCCTGAAGATAGGTGGGATCTGGGCCCTTGTGGCTGGTGGGAAGTCACTGGAGAAGGGAACCCAGTGAGAGAAAGGGATTGCTATCTACTCCATCATCTTCTGTGAAAGCAGTTGCATTCTGAGTTGCTAGTAAGCACATAATTTTTGGAATGAGACTAAGAGTAAGCATCCTAAGAGAACATATACTAGTCTGCTGACAAAAATGAACCTACATCTCATCTTTTTGAAGAAAAAAAAATCAATGAATCACAGAATGGTTGAGGTTGGAAAGGACCTCTAGAAATCA
>VZSV01000142.1:253714-273784 GCA_013398735.1 Nothocercus julius
TCTTCCTCGCATGGAGATGGAACTTCCTGTGTTTCAACTTGTACCCATTACCCCTTGACGTGTCACTGGCCACCACCAAGAAGATTTTGGCCCCATCCTCCCTGCAGTCTCCCCTCAGCTACTTGTACATATTGATAAGATCCATGCTCAATCTTCTCTTCTCCAGGCTAAACAGGCCTAGCTTGCTTTGTCTTTCCTCATAAGGTAGATGCTCCAGTCCCTTAATCATCTTCATGGCCATACGCTGGACTCTTTCTAGAAGCTCCACGTTCCTCTTGCACTGGAGATACCCAGAACTGCACACAATATTCCAGGTATGACCTTACCAGAGCTGAGTAGAGAGGCAGGATCACCACCCTCGAACTGCTAACAACACTCCTCCTGATGCAGCCAGGATCCCATTGGCCTTCTTGGCCACGAGGGCACCTTGCTGACTCATGGTTAACTTGTTGTCAACCAGGACTCTCAAATCCCTCTCCACAGAGCTGCTTTCTAGCAGGTCAGCCCCTAATCTGTCCTGGTGCCTGGGGTTATTCCTCCCCTGGTGCAGGACCCTACACTTGTCCTTGCTGAACCTCATGAGGTTCCTCTCTGCCCAACTCTCCAACCTGCCCAGGTCCCTCTGAATGGCAGCACGGCCCTCTGCAGTGTCTGCCACTCCACCCAGCTTGGTATCATTTTCAAACTTGCTGAGGATGCGCTCTGTCCCCTCATGAAAGGTGAGGAAGTTGAACAGGGCTCAGGGCCTACTGACCCCTGGGCGACACCACTGGCCACCAGCCTCCAATAAGACTGCCCCATTTATCACCACCTCTGAGCTTTGCCATCCAGCGAGTACTCAATCCACCTCACTGTCCACTCATCTAACCCACACTTCATTGCTTAATCCCCCAAGGTTTAATTGCTTTGTGACATTGGACTGGAGGGAATGTTGTGCAAACATACCATCAGATATTTAAGGCCTATAATTCAATAAGGCTCATGTCAATAATGCCAGTAATTGCAATGCCAAATAATAATGTCAGAATGTTGAATTCAAGAGACTGAAGAGGCATTTGGGTGCTCAAATCTCCATTTGGAATTAGCCTTAATGTGTGAGAATTTGCCACCCGAAAAATGGTGCTAAACAGCATATTTCCATTTGTAGGAGACTATCATAATAACAGTGAAACACACATGGGTAAAAAGGGATGGGAGAGGAAGAAATGGATATCTTTTATGTCTATCTATTTATTTGTCTAATAGCTATTTTTTCATAAGTGGTCAGACTTTGCTGTTCCCTTTATGATATCCAAGATCAGATTTCTAATCTCCTTTCTGCTGTGATCTTGCAAAAACTGCCTCCATAATGTGTCTGTATCCCATTTCCCCATTTGTAAAATAGAGATTATAAAAGTTACTTTTTCTGTCTGAACGGATCAGACAGAAAGCACTTCAGGGCAGAGACCACCTTTTTATCATAGGAGAGTATCATATAGGAAAGGTAATAAAAAGGTACCCGTCCAAATTGTTTTTAATAGAAAATTGTGTTTTCAACTGAGGAAATTGGCATACAAATCAATTATAATATATTGTAGAAAAGATAATGTAAAACTTACCCTGAATCCCCTTGAGGCTCAGTTCTATGGTTACTCGATGTGAGATAGGTTAAGTTATGTATTGTAATTTCTGCTACTCAGTTTCCCTGTTGCATTTAATGAGCATGCAAAAAGCTTTCTTTGGAGCCATTGCGAGGTTTCATTCATCCTTGCAAAACACCTTGAGCTCCTCAAAACATGGGTGAAAAACTTGTTTATTCTGACATGCGAATAAGGAAGTTAGAGATTAAGCATCTCTATCTCTGCCTTTAAACACATTTGTCTTACAAGCTCTATAACTTTCAAACAAGATTAGCATTATCAATAAATCACCGGGTTTGCAGATGAGAAAGGCGACAGAGCCTTGCTGCAGAGGCATGTATAATGACAATAGGTGCCTTAGCAGCAGTTATAACTGTGCTGCAACAGATTGTGCCCTAAAGCAGTAAATATCCTGCACACAAGAGGTTATTTAGGCCTAAACAACAACAACAAAAATTAAAAAGTTTAGTTATCTTTGCTAACATTTTCAGGTTAGAGAGATGAAGAGAGAAAGAAGGGTGGGATTGGGGAAAGGGGATTGGAAGCGGGTAGAAATTGCAGAGCTCTCATGTTTTAAGGCAGCTCCACCAGCTGTTGGGCAGGTAGACAGAGTGACAAAGAGCACGTTTTAGAAGAAAAGCATCTCTGCTTCTCTGTTCCTAATCACAGGGGTATCAGCAAGTTCATCACTCCCGCACACTGCAAAGTCTTAATGACACGTCTGTTCTCCCATGAGCTTGGTGTTGTAGCAGCTCACTTTTCTTTCCTTGCACATCCTCACTGCGTCCCAGTGCAGACTCACTTCCTGGGCTCACTCCACCTGAACTCATCAGGATCCACTCGGTCTTAGTACCAGCTCCATCTGGAGAGGCTTCGTTGCCGACACATGCAGTGGGGCAGCTCCATGGAGAGGCATGGAGAAGGAAAAGACATGAAAGAAAAGGAAAACAAAAACCTCAGAAACATTCTACCCATTGTTCACATATAATGCTACCAGCTCGCAGGCAACCCACTATAATAAGATTTCAGGAGGTAGACAGACTTCTGAGAAATGAAGAAAAGCTACATACTTCGTAACAAGGGGTGTTGCCAACAGAAACAATGGTGCTTCAGCTTAAATGTGAACCTAGGATCAGTGAATAGACATGTCTTGCACCAGAGGCCAGGGCTGCGGAATGCTCTGAAGGAAGAAGAAAAGTTGTGCAGGCTCTGCTGTACAGTGTGAGGTGTGGGTTGTCATAGCTGTCCCTTCTGCTTCAATTGCCCCTTTGGTTGTAGTTTAGAACTAGGACAATAATTGATGTCTGCATGCTAAAAGCAGTTCTATCTTCCCAGACCCATAAGCATGAACCACATTCAATATTGGTTCACAAGTGCGTTCTGATGTGAGTAACATTTTCTTTCTCTGTTTTCATGAAATACAGAGAACAGAAATTTCTACCGTTGTTAAAATGGAGTTAACGTCAGTAGCAGAAAGATAAATCTCCATAAAATATATTCTACTTATTATTATTACTGTATTCTGGTACGTTTATCTTTTTCTAGGACAAGAAAAATAGTCATAACCAAGAAAATATAGGAGAGATTGTCCAAGACTTTGCTTTACCTCAGGTTATGTGATCTAGAGACATTTTCTGAGGCCTAAGTAAAAGATGAGCAAGAGTGATATGCCTTGTGTTGGATACAGTTCTTGGGGCCCTGATACTTGATAAGGGCTTCATTCTGCTCCTATTGCACTCAGTGAAGAATGACTGAGCTCTAGGAGTTACACTTGAGGAGTGAGCTGGGCTCTCATTCCTGGATTTTCCCCTGTCTGGAGAAAATTGCTTCATTTGGCTTGTTTCTAGGTTTCTTGGTCTATTTCTTCTCTCTATGACTTGAATAGAGGTGATGTACAAGCTGAGCATTAATTTTACAGACTGAGTTATCAGGTTTAGACCTCCCAATCTTGGGGAGCCTTAAGTAGCAAAATGGGACAGAGGGAGATCAGCACTCCTTCATTCCCAACCTGGAAAAAGAGGTTTTTCAAGTTATCTCATCCTCCAAAAAGTTCGCAGCATGGTCCAACAGCAGAGACAGCCCATTTGTAATTCCTGTTTTCGCAGTTGCCTGCCACAAGCCAAGTTTACGCTTGCTATTCCAGCCAGATGGCATAATCAGTTCAGTGAGGAATTTCCATCACAAGAGATGATGATACAGACTCTGGGTATCACCAGCATAATAATAATAGCCTTCACCAGGCTGCCATATCAATTCTCCAAGTGGTGTCACACAGAAAAAGAACAAAACTAACACAGATAACCCCTGTGGGACTATGGACCCTCAGGGCAGATGAGAAATTGCCTTCATCTCCATTTCAACGTCCTACATCGCCTGCTCTCCATGACTCTGTGCTGCTCTGAGCCGCTTCTTGTCAGACGTCATGGCAGGAAGAGCAGCTGGGGAGGATGGAGGAGGTTGTGACTGAATATACAGAGAGAAACAATCCTGAAATGACTGCAGTTTTTCTTGACTAATGGCCAGAACAGAAACAGATCCCAAAACGCTCTCGGTGTTGGCAGTACCAGCTCCTCAAATGGCATCAGCCCTCAAAACCCCCAAATCCATCACTGCTCAAATGGAATCCAGCAAAAGCAGATTGGTGCAGATCTGAACCAAGATCCTGAATCTATAAAAATCTGTAAAAATCAATGCAATGGTTTGCAAGGACGTCTGTTAAATAAGAACAATCTCTGCCTTCATTTCATGAAAAAATCATGAGTAGACTGCACAAGTTATAGGTCCATATTTGTGTCTAATGGTCTGGAAAGTACTCTTTCTACCCCATCAGCATGGTGTCTTTATGTACACTTGAGTAAAATTTCTTTTCATTATGAAGCTTTTATATTAGGAGAAAGGGTTCCCCTCCTTCTAAAGGCTTTCCTACTAACAAGGACCAAAATGTTCCTACCATAAGTTACTATATATATATCTCTAAGTCATCACCTTATATATACATGCATATATATATACATATATATATATATATATATATATATAAACTTCCAAAGTATTTCAACCAGTTTCAAATAAAGTGTGAAAAAATAAATTATTTGGTGTGCATGGTCAGATCTGTGAAGTTTAGTTGAACAATTCTGCAGCTGATATGGAGCTGAGAGGATGAAACTGACGTAGAAATTGTCCCCATTGAGAAGGATTTTTAGTGTCGGAGTAAAAACTGTATTTTGATTCAAGTGATCGACTTTAAAACAAGCGCAAATTGTGACCTCCTCTTGTGTTCCTGTAGTTTATTGGTATACCTGCTTAGACTGCTTATTTCATTACCTTCTCGCCAAGCTGAAACAGAACTCTATATGAATCTCATAATTTTTTAATTATATTCTTTTTCATTTCCTTAATTTTTCATCTGTAAAATATTAAGAAGTTGAATCAGTCCCCATCAGTTTTAATATTGCATTAAAAATAGACTATTTTTAAAAGAGCAGCTCCTAATCATTTCTTTTTTTTCTCTGGGAAGAATGTTTGTGGGGGGTTGTTTGTTTTTTTTGGCGGTTGAGGGGGCTAGTTAGTGTGATTTTTTGTTTTTTAATAAGCTGAGATTCTTAAGCAACCATTTGTTTTCAGGATCTTGGTCCTTAGGGAAAAGATCAATATTATAAATTAATGATAATAACATGGAAATTATTTACCTTGGCTCAAAACACTAGTCAAAAGCTAAGGAGAATGCAAACTGAAAAATACAGATTGCAGAGTCTGCTAATTTTTCACACCTTTGGAGTTATTTTTCCCTTGGAGTAGCCCTGTGGCCTCCTCTTCAAATTAAACACTAATTCACATAAAGATGTGATGAATCAGACATGTGAGAAGAGCACTGAGTGGATTCTCGCCCAGAAAATTGTGGTGCTTGTGAAATACACAAGTATTTTGAGTCTGGCCCTTCTTATTTCAGGCCAAAGTAAGCTGCTCTTAGAATGATCTTTTTTTCTGGTGTTGACTGCCTTGAAGGATTTTTTTTTTTTATGTGTATATATATATATATCTAGCAAATTCATAGCTTAATCAAATCAAAATACATTTTTTTTTCAGTCCTTCAGAAAGGACTCCTCAATATATTTTCCATGCCAAATTTTAACATTTTGCTTCTGGCCAATTCTCTCTAGAACTGTTTAATTAAGTATTGAAAGGTTGTTGCTTTTTGAAAAAGTTTTTCTGTTATTTTTTTCCTGATGTTGGTATGCATCAGATTAGGAGGATGATTTTACAGGAAGCACTCTGGTGTTGGGCATAAAGCAAGTAAAGCCAGCTTCAACCTACATCAGCAGGATTTACGTCTCCCTCCAAGAGGAAAGCAGAGTTAAGTTTTAGGGGTCTGCAAAATAAATTACTGAGCACTGAGCCAGGTTATCCATTGGTGTAATCTGACACTACTTTATTAGCAAGAGGGAGTAATGCCAATTTATAGTAATTAGTAGATGAGCCAGTCCAGCATTGCATACAGAAGTGTTCCAGGGCCCTTGGTAAGATATAGTAAAGATGTGTCCCATGGAATAGAAATTCACTATTTTATATTTTTTTTTGCCATCTGCCAATGTGGTGAATTTCAAATCAGACCTCCAAAGGCTTGCTTCAGTTGTTTGTTATGTATTCATTTTCACTTCCCTGAGTTTAAACTTAAATATTAATGAAGGAAAGAAAGATTAAAAAAATAAAAGCAAATCCCATAAAAGCCCTCCAGCCATGCTGTGGGAAACCATCATTTTCTAGCTGGTGGCAATACAAATAATGTAATGTCTATTTCCCTCTCAATTTTAAGACAGTTAGAGATACCTGAACTACCCAGACAATAAGCAAATAAAAATAATGTAATATTCAGGATTGTTTATTTGTGACACATGGATGGAGCATACTTCCTCCTGATTAGAATAGCAAAAATTATGTGTCATCTCTGCCAAGCTCCAACTTACAGCAGCAAAAGCATTACCTCTTGATGCCTCTTTGGCTGATACTCTTACTAATATCTGCAATAGTTTGAGTAAAGGAATGTTTTTCAGTTTGCTGGCTGAAATAACAAACCCAATACAAAGTATTAGGTTACACTGAAATTGAAAAAAAAAGATTTTCCTGTGTTTGAAAAATGATGATTCAACCTGCGCTTATTTTTGTTGGTTGATTTTGGATTTTTTAATATTTTTTTCCGTGTAATTTTCTTTTTCAAATTCCCTTTCTTCCCCCCCCCAAATAAAAAGTTCTAAAATATATTTTTATTTTTGAAATAGTGAAACATCATGCTCCTGCTTTTACAAAATGAAACTTATAATAAAAAAGTGAAGTTATTGTTCTTAGTGTAACAATATTTAGCTCAGTTTTGGGGGCTCATAGAGCTCCTGATTTGTTTGGAGTTTTTTTTGATTTTGTCTGAAAATATGCAGTCAGTTGAAGCTGAATTCGAAAACCTAGTTTAATCTCCCTGTACTGCTCATGTGGACACTGAGAACAACTGCCGTCCAGCCTGGGGCACTGAATGAAAGAAAATGCACCCCAAGTTTCTTCCTGTGCTAACTGAAATTCTAGGCACCCTGACAGGAAAAAGAAAAATAGAACTTAATATTGGGAAGGAAGTGATCTGTTTAAGGATTCAAACCCACCAGAATGCGTGAATTTACTTCTTGCAAAATCTTAAGATTGCTGTATTTTTATTGTTAGTAAAAAATAACCTCATGCTTTGCTTTTCTTGAAAATCTGTAACATTCTCATATCACACTGCTTAAAAATATACTCAGTGCATAAAAGCTCTACTATCAGTGATGTAGTTTTTAATAAGCATGATCAACAATTAAAGAAATATTTAAGAATATATGAAGCCTTTATTGGACAACATAAAATTTAATAATACTACTTTTATAAGAGGAATTTCATTTTTTAAGAAATGAGAAGTCAGTTTTTGATGCAGAACTACATTTACCAGACAGGTCTATTCATAAAGTTTCATGAATAACTAATTTTTGAGTGTGGTATTCAAAAAAAGAAAAAAGAGAGATTGCTTTAGGAAAGCCTACAGTTAACAAATTTAAGGTTTTCTAATTAAATGAATTAATAACTATATTTACTTTTCACTCTATATATTTAGTATTTACTATTGCTCCATAATAAATTGTATTAAAACCCTGAAATGAGAAAAATAAAGCATTTAGTTTTAAAATACGTTTTTTAAGGGCTTTTTGACATATCTTTCTTATACCTCAGGCAATTCAAATCTTCATATCTCACTGATTAGAATGTTTTCAGGAAAAAAAAAATCCCTTGCTCTCGCCCACACCTAATAATTTCAAAAACGCTACGAAAGACACTATGAGCCTAATAACGCCTACAGTTGATTAGTTGTGTTCACATCGGTAGTTACACATGAGTCATCCTCCGAGTTCCTCAGGTAATAATTTAAGGATGTGCCTCCTTGTTTACATGTAGACTTACAAATAACACAGGCCACTCTGAGGCCACCTGACATGATATGACATTGACCCCAGGAAAGCATAGGACAAGCTTGTGACATGCAGAACACCCATCAGGAGTTCCCTTCACCCAGCCTAGCTCTGGAATAATGTCCAAGAGTTGCCTGGAGGAATGTGAGCTGCTGGGGATCTTAAAATGTGACAATATGGTCAATATGGTACTGCTTCACCATCAGCCCTTTAGCCTATATCAGTCCAGATATAAGTAGCTGGTCTAGCTTTTGCCCTCTGAATTTCAAGTCAGGTACCTAAAAATACTTTATTTGAATGGTGTTCTAATGAATTCTTATTTGTCAGGCCTTTTCTCAGCCTTTTTTTGTATGTTTTATATGTTTTTCCTCATTCCACTTTAATGATTTTACTTAACACTTAGTGTCATACAAATAGAATATTAGATCTTAGGTAGGTAACTGAGTTCTATTATAAGTTTTTAAATAGTGAGAAAAAGAAGGAAAGGAAAACAAAAAGGTTATTACAATCAAGATCTATACAAGATAGAAAGGAAAATAATTGGTTGCTGTACTTTGTTTAATCTATGCAGGGATAAAAAGGATAAACTCTACATGTAAGGGAGCATCAGCAAGATTAAATACTTAATTGAGGTGATTCTGGCTTACATTCCTAGAGTTAAATTCAGGGTAAGAGGTTTTCCACCCTTACACCCTGCTAGGTGGAGTTTGCACTTTTGCATGAAATAAAGGCATTACCATCAAGATGACCCTTTGCCCTTTTACAAATGAGCTCTGCATTTACATATATCCACCATAGCAGAATGAGGTGTAGTAGTTATTGGCTCTAAGTGCCGTTCTGCAAGACATTGCAAATATCTTATAGATAAGAGTGGATAAGAATGGAGCAGAACACTTATTTTCAAAGCAGGATATGAGAACATATCTAGAATTGCACCTAATGCGTGATTTTCCAGTAACCAAAAAGCACCTTGTGCTTTAGTTTCTCCATTTGGAAAACTCTAGCTCTTAAACTCACTGACCCTCTGCAGTTGATATTCTTCCAGTAAAGACTCATATCTCTGATTTTTTTACTGTCTGTACAGGGTGAATTCAGCCATGCCACTTCCACTTAGTACTTCTTGTAAAGTATGACTGCAAATGGAGGAAGGATGGAAGGTTTTTGCCCCAAATCATAGTGTTGGACTTCAGTTCTGCCTCTGACATGAAATAAAGGCTTTTCTAAGACACTGCTGGGCTCAAGGACCCTAAGTTCACAGATCTGTTTTGTTTCTGAGTCTGAGGGTGTAACTGAATTGAACTCACACATCTATGGATAAGGATAGACCTCCTATGAAGTCCCTCTCCATCCTGCTCCACGCTGTGATGAGACATTCCCTGTCTCTCTAGGACACTGCCCACCTGCCAAGTGTCTCTGTTGCCTCTATCATGCTACACAACTTATGCGCTGGGGTGTCAGTTCGTTTTAAGCAGAGAAGACACTTAAGGAGATGGGTTTTATGTCCAGTTCTGAGTATGAGCTTTACTTAATACCTGCATGCATTCACAAAGTACTGTAAGAAGAGAGGGAAGGGAAGTGAGTAAAGCTTGGGGAGAGTTGCCAATGCATAAAATGTCCTGATTCCACATGAATATGTCTTAATTCCACCTAGGAGCAAAAAGAAAGCAGGGAAGAGATCAGTCACAGTTTCTTCCTCGGGCTGTTTCCTGGGAAATATAATTACATGCCACCCATTACTCAGGACTCAGCCTAAGGGCGCAATGTAGCCCAAAGACACTGGTGATGGAAAAGACCTATTAGGTCCATTTAGTCAATTCCCCAGTTGTTGCAGGGGTCTTCCCCGCAGTTGTTTCCTCCTGCTACGTCCAGCCTAGCTACCCTTGGGCACGAAGCTGTCATATGGCCAAGGGGTTTGCCACATCACAGGTTCACGTGGTTATGGGATTTCTGACACTGGGCTTCAATGTTTTCTCAGATGTATAATACATGATGTTTACTGACTGCATAGTCCCCATGACCCTAGGTGCCTCAGCATGATGGTGGCACAGACTTCACTGTCAGGTTTGGTTGCTATTACAACACCTGTGGCAGGTGAGAATCAAAAGAGGGTCTGTCTACAATAGGGTTCATTTGGTGCAACCTGGCCCACTCTCATGCATGATTTTCCTGGGTAAGGCGGGCAATACAGGCAGACTCCTAATGCAGGTGACATAGCTATAATTATAGGAGTTGTTTAGCCTTAGGGTTGCTCCTCTGAGGGCATATATTTCCCATGAAATATCTGGGCTTGTGCTAATGCAAGCCTGCTAAGTGCATATACCACTGTTTTGAGGATTCTTTGCCCTTTTAAGCAGAAGGATTCTTTGCCCCTTTTGTTAACATATGTACATTTAAAAAGAACAAATCTTAAGTTTTTCGTATGACATCTGCACATAGCAAAACAGAGAGATAGAAGAAAAGGAGAAAGAAAACCAAGTGGGTGCCAGTCTCGTCCCAGGGACTTTGATTTCCTTCACCACAAAGCTTAAGGACAGATTAATTGTCCTCACTTTACTATCATGAAAAAAGAGAAGCTCTTTCCTATACCCAGTCTCTCTTTTACCCAACACTTCTTCAACAGTCATTCAACAGTCATTCTTGATGTTTCTTTCCTCTAAATTTTGACTGGATAGTCTTCAGAATCTGAGGGACTCCCTTGTCAGAGGAATTTCTGGGGATAAAGCCCCTAGTTAAATTAAGAGCTGCTGGATTAACAAAGGACTGACTAAGAATATGACACTCTGCCCACAGTACAAATCCTGTTTTACCAACAACTTATTTTTTTTTAGGGAACGTTGTAACACAATAAATAAGTTTGTACATTCATGTACCTGTATTTTATTTTTGCTAAAAATCCTCTGAGGTCATTAATATCATGATCAGTGTGTATGTCATTGGATATTTCAACCTTAGCTTGAATAAGCTTGACCTCAGAAATCCAAATGTGTAGGCACCATTTAAGCTAATTTCCCCAAATCATTTATATTTTTGTACTCTATTTGAGTATTTATGTTTAGTTTCATGTAAAAGCTCTACATGTAACATGTAATTACATGCACAGCTGCTAATTACTTAGGGACACTCTCCTGTACTCTGTGAAGCAGGAGTTAGAGACCCAGACTCGGACCTACCAAGTTAAATCGATGAACAAGAACTTCTCAGAACTGTCTCTTACCTCCCACAGGTCTGGCCTTTCTCTACCTCATTTTTTCCATCACAAGGCTCTACAAGACTTTCTCAGCTTTATAAGTCTGTGTACAAGACATAGCTGGGTTGCCTCATCTGTGGTCCACCATTGAACTATGTCCAACTCAGTGTCATGGAGCAAGAGTAATGTTAATGGTAATGTTAATAAGCAGCTGGGATGGAGTCTGCCAGCTGGCTCCTATATTTATAAGAGACCCAAAAGAGGCATATTAATAGAATCACTGTATGCCTCAATTTGCCTGTGGTGATTATAAAATCTAGACATTATCTCAGATCCAAACTACAACATTTAGGGCTTTTTTTTTTTCACTTCTATCTAAGACATGGAGTTCTCTTTTTTTTTCCTCCTCCCCCCTCTTTGACTCCAGCAATTTACAGTTCCCACTGCAATGGAAAATTGATGGCAGATGGGAGTCTGTGCTTTGAACCATGTAACCCAATGGTGAGCACTAGGAAAGGGGTAAGGTTCTCTCATTGCGTGACATGGACAGGGACACTGTGACAGGTGTGCTCCTTCCCCAGCCCAACCTTGTCCATGATGAGACCACAACATGTACACTCCTCTCCTCATTACTTGACATGATGAAATACAAACCATATATACAAAGAAATTCTGGGTCCTCTGTACTCATCATGCACAAGGACATGGGAATATAGGATTCCTGAGTCACGAAGTTAGCCTGTTTTTGTCTTAGCATACCCTCTTTGCTCCATTGCATTGCTTTGTGTAAGCAGTTTTCAGAGTTTAATTTCACTGCCAGGTTTCTCAAAGTTTTTGAGGTATTTTTGCCCCTCCAAATATAGTGCTTATACAAGCCCTTTGTTCCAGCAGGCTGAAAGAGCTTTTTGCACTCTGTTTTACACAAAAGCATCCCCATTCTCACAGTTCTTGGGAGCAGTCCTTCCCTGGTTGATTCACATTTAAATATTTTTGTTGTAAGGTGAGCAACCAAGCTTCATGAATATTTAAGATGTCATCTGCTTTTACAAAATCACTAATATTCCTCAGTCTACTGAATATTCCTCAGTCTCTGCTGGAGATTTTTCTCTTGTTGTATCTTTGTATGATATCTGTCCTCTCTTCACAGCTCTCTTATGCCACTGGATCTTAGGTACCCTGCAATCCTATTTCATTCTCACTTTCTTTCCCACTTGAGACACTTCCAGATGATGAGATTTCAGTGTAGAGTTTTGCATCATTATTTTTTCCCAAAAACCTGTTCTTGTACTTTGTGTTTACGGATAGAAACTCGCAACATGCTACACTGTGGACTATGCTGCAATGAAGAGACTTCCCTGCTAATCTATCTCAAACTAGAAGTGTGTAGTAGCCAAAAAAAAACTTTAATGGGGTGACATTTTAACAATGCACTATGCAGCTTCTGAAAGCTGTTACCTGGTCCCAGCATGGTGTATCTAGCCATGCTGCATCCTCTTCTCTCCCACTTTGTGACTCTGCCTTGTGTCACCTCATGCAGTGTAGATGCACCCAGAGTTTCTCTTTATGTGCAAGCCTTTGAGGAGGGCAATCAGAATATATGGGTTTACTCACTATGAAATAAATATCCAGGCAGGAGAAATTGAACAATTAAAACTCATTGTAGGAGTTTTGTTTGGTTTGGTTTGGTTTGGTTTTGCTAGCATGATACAGTTAGTATATAGTTTAGTACCTGGAGTCAGGACTTATCAGATTGAAAGTGATGCCTCTCCAAAGATAACCCAGGTCCTGGTTCTCAGAAAACCTATGCCATTTCACCCAGATTTATCCATTTAGCCAGATATCTCATGTAGTTGTTTGGACTACCTCTGTGAACAACAGGTTGACAACAAGAGATAAATCAACAAGAAATCCCCTCTGTGAGAATTCTCCAGGCTTTTGTACGGAGAGTGGTAAACTAATAGAAACTAATATGGAGAGAAAAGCATCAGGTTATCTCCTTTCAAGTTACACAGTTTTCCAAAGCTATCGAAGCTGGCTTTGCAGATTCACACACTCTAACCTGTC
The DNA here is from genome assembly GCA_013398735.1 of Nothocercus julius. NCBI lineage: Eukaryota > Metazoa > Chordata > Aves > Tinamiformes > Tinamidae > Nothocercus > Nothocercus julius. The sequence continues at coordinate 267,064 of VZSV01000142.1, forward strand.
CTCATGCTAAAATGCAGAGCATGCAATACATCCTCTGTTACGTATCAGGAAAGCACTACCTGGATTGGCAGAGCATTTCCAACATTTCAGATACTTTGCATTAAGCACATCCACGCACACATGAATACACACAATCACACAATAGTAAACATGTCTTAGGACCACATCAAACCAGAATAGTTCAAGGAAATATTCAAGTTCAAGTACTGTGCAAGGTGAACGTAGCCAATGTGTGCCATTTGGCTCAGAGGCTGTAGAATTGACTCTGGCCTTCTTTTATTTATTTAGCCATTACAATCATTAAGTAATTTAGGATGGAAGGGACCTTTGGAATTTATCTGGTTCAACTTAAAGGAGGGTTAACTTTCAAATTAATATATAGGTGCAGCCTATTGTCCTGATGGCTATTCTTGATCTTGATGGATTAAAGGCTATGCCATTTCTAAATATTGGAAGGAGCTGGGCACACTCATTTGTAGCTTCAATCCAGTTGCTCAGTGCCTGAGGGAAATGGGATTAGGTATCCTGATTGTTTCCTGACTCATGACCTACCTTCAGGATATGGTGACTGAATTAAAAAAAAAAACACAGTCATAGAAATTCCCCATTACTGGAACTCAGCTGTCTATACTGCTGTATTATGAGAAAAGTCCTTAACATGTTTACAGATCCACTCCAACAGAAACTCTCTTGAATAGTCCCCAAGAATGGTTTGGGAATTAGCACAGGGACCATTACCAATAGTTAACTGGGATATAGATACTGTCTTTGTGGGGAAAATAGTTTAATTGTGTGAACGCAAGCCATTCCCTGTCAACTTGCCTAAAGGCCTTCCAGGCACACTTAATTTATTCACGCAGATGAAATCACTGTCTTTTCCTTAAAATTAATTTTTTTCCTTGATACACGTGGCCTAAATGATAAGTATCAAGAATAATTGTCATCTCCCATTTCTGTTAATAGTGATAAAACTACAAATCAAAATGCCTGATAGGGCATGAATGGTGTTGGAAACGCTTTTCAGAAGGGGACGGTCTGAGGTCTTTGGAAGATGTTTTTCCATGTTCTTTCAGTGCTAAGTAAAACTGCACTCATGGTGGTCCTCTCCCTATGCCACATTGCTTAATCAGATTACTCAGTGCTTTCATTTGCTCTAATTCTTCTTCAGTTGGAAGCTTTTTTTTCCACTCCGAGTAGAACATTTGCAATCTGCCTTTTTACTGTGCATGCAAAAAGTAGCATGTTTTTAACTTCTGAAAACTCATTCAAGGAGACAGCATCATTTTTGTACATGGTGTTCTCTGAGAGCGCTGCACATCCTGCATGCTTGGTTGCTAGCAGCTTAATGCTGTCATGGTCCTCCAGGGGTTTGTCCCATGTGGTTATAATTAACTTTTAATGTCTGCCTTCAGGGCAAAACACTTAAGGGGTTAACCAGTTTTCTCCAAAAGAATGAATAGTTAAATGCTAACATACGTTTATCAATATATGCCACAACATGAAGGAAAATATCTAGATTTTTTCCTTCTGCTTGTATCATATTTGCCTAATTCACTGTCACTCACCAGCTTAAGAGTGGAGATTATCCTCTCAAGTCTTATAATATAAATGTGCTAGCTATATGCTTAACACAAGCTTGTTTAATAGCTGAGTCAGTGTAAGGCTTTGTTGGACCAGATCTTCTTGTCATTTAACCATTGCAAGCACTGACAGTCTTTCTTTCTCCCTTAAGTACATGATGCATCATGCTGAGATTCATGAGAGTGTGTTACTACCAGTAAGTACATATATGACTGTGCAACTAAGCAAGACAGATTTTATTTATAATGTTGGCAGAGAGGTGGGGAAAGTTATTATATAAGAATAAGTCTACCTCATCGGATAGACATGTGTTGTTAGGGAGGGATTCAGTTCCTAACACAATAGTATAGTATCCCCTGAGATACCCTTGGGCCTCTAGACATATAGTCAGTGTTTAAAATGACACTAGACACCTATGTTTAAGCACCTGAACCAACCTTAAATTTCCATGATGATGTAAGACGCAATGAGAAGGATTCAGCAGCTCAAACACTCTAGCACCATTTTGAACGCTATAGGCTATCCTGCCATTTCAGAGGGGTCCTGGACTGCAGTAAATGCTGCCAGCTTTTTTCATGATCTCTTTGATGGCCAAGAGCATCTCAAGTGGCACCGGAAGGTTGAGTGTAGGAAACTAAAATGTCTTTACTGGATCTAAGTAACATAATTCATCATCAGTCTGTGCAGGAAGACATTTTTATCTGAGCTCAGAGCTCTCCTCCAGGAGAACCAGGCTGGAACCAGGAAAAAAAAAAAAAAAAAAAAAAACAGGCTCTGAAGCAGGAAGCTTAGCAGGAGAGTTGCCCATCGCCTTAACCTGGAGTCAGGAAATCTGCTCCAAGCTCTTGGCCCTGCATGATCCAGATGTACCTTGAATGCATGCTCTGAGTCTGGAGTGAACTGGTGGAAGGAAGGCCAGTGTTTTAAAAGCATGCTGAGTAAACCCGCAGAGTGTGAACTTGCCAAGAAGCCGAAAGATAAGCCTAAAAATATGCATATTTGCCCTGCTTTGCACCTGCATTTTTGATTGTAAACTTTTGAGGTCTCCAGCATGTTAATGCGTTAAAGGATATTTTGAGATCAGCTTGTCCCTTGATGTGAATTCTGGAAGCCTTAAGAGTATAATATGGCACAAGAGTCTTTCCTTTTGGGTGTAGCACACGGTGGAATCAATGTTCTGTGTATCTTCAAAATAATACAATGTGTTCTTATAGAAATTATGATGGATTCAATTATTTTAATGGCAGGCGGACACTAAAACTGGGAAAATATTTGGATAAAGCTTTGTTTACATTTGGGGGTTTATCTCCAGATTTTCTAAGTTATACTAAACCCAGGCCGTAGTAATCTATGAACATTGTATTTCTGCCCTTATGTTTAATGTTTGCTATAGCAGAAAAAACAGAGAGGAATAAACCCCTCTGCAGTGAAACAAAGTGGATCTACAGGTCACTGAAGCACCTGCAGCTAAAATAAAAAAGAGACTTGGCAGCTTAAGGATGATTATGTGTCAGAAGGAATGAAATTAATAAAAAGGCTTAGCCAGTTTCCATCCATATATCTTGCAGAATATCCCATTATCCCATTTTTAGAGACCAAGGGGGGCCAAGGCATAAGTGGTTAAATCATTTGTCCTTATATTCCTTGGCAAGTTAGTAGCACATCAAAGAAGAGAGCTTGCATCTCTTCATAGAGTTAAAACTCTTCAGCTGACCACAGTTTGGAGGCTGTACAATTTTGTAAAGCAACATTTACTGGTTTCAGGCTGTTAATTCTCTGCATTGTCAGCCCATTCTATTGAAACAAGACTGAGCAACATTAACTTTTATACACAATCATTTCCCTATTGTTGACTTGATCTGACCTCAGTGCAGAGTTGCTGTCACTGTTCCTCAAAGAAAATGGGATATGTTAAACACTTTCAACTGGTGCTTAAGCAAAAGCTTACAGTCTTTAGTCAAACATAACTGCCATTGCAAAAGGAGGAAAGTAAAGTGGGAAAGAGCCTGATACTCAGCTTATCTCTAAAAAACATTTAATATACCTGTCTGTGTCTTGTTGGTGACTCCAAATATGTTTTTGATTTAATTTGAAAAGGCTGACTTACTATCCTCTTCTTGTCTGTGTTAAAGAGCGCTACTACTAGGTATGGCCTAATAAGACGTACCAGAATTTTGTCTTCGGTGTTTTTGAGGCTTGTATATTTATTTAGAAAGCACAGAATCAAGGGCTCACTGAATCTTCAGTGTTGCTGAAGACTTCTTCCTATCTGCTTCTAATATAATGCCATCCAGATCTTTACTGTGGACTTCAGGAGTCCAGATAATAAAGGAATGAAGTATTTATAACCACATATTTTTTTTTTCCTGTAATCCTTATGTGTCAAAAGAACTGCATTTTGCATTTCACAAAGACTCAGGTAACTGGGGCTGATGGGAGTATGTCCTTTTTTTAGGAAAGCTTGTGGACATCCTTTTTTCCTCTCATTAACTGCAAAGAAATGCATTTCCAGCATACCATTTAGTGCGACAGCATTATACACTTGCCTATAAGTATTTATATGCAAGAATCATGTACTCTTTCTGTCAAAAAAAAGAATAGCTGAACAGTTACATATCACCTCTCAGTCACCTATGAGTGCAGGGACAAATCTCCAGGTGACATTTTCAAAATTATGTACTTGAGAAATTTTTCATATGTGCTGCAGCACGTTCTGTGCCCAGCACACACTGGTTGTTTTGTTCTTTACTCCTGTCTAAGGAATGATCTCATTGATTTCAATGAGTTTTCCTTCCTGAGAACTGTAAGATGAGCACATTAATAAGCTGTCGGTTTAGAAATGGAACTGAAAGTCTCTCATTCTTATTCAAATAGCTTATGGTGAAAACATTTTATATGTATATATGAGATGCATTTTTGCATTTGGGTCATATCTACTTCTTTTTCATTGCATTCATACATTCCACACTTGGATACATTTAACTTAAAGCAATGTTAAGGAAAGCAATTTGCTGTTGGGAGCAAGCTAAAGACCAGTGAATTTTTATTTGAGATATGGCATGTTATCTGGAAGCAATCTATTTCAAAAATATAATATATTGTCACAAAGAACACATACGTTGCATTTCTTCTCTGTCTATGCAAAGTGAAAATTTAAAGAGATCAGTTATCATTAAAAAATATATCTATACCTATAAAATAGAACTGGCCCACTATTATGAAACTCAGTGTTCTAGCATTTTTTGAGAGCAGAAGAAAAAAACAGCTGTGCTGAGTAAGTAGATAATCTGTTTTCAGGCTGACACGTTCTAGAATAAAAGCCTCTTGCTTTATTTGTGATCTATGATCCTCTTTCTCTCTGCACACATTGACAACAAGGTTTGATTCCCAAATCTTTGTATTAAAATATGTCTCCAACATTTGAAGTAAACAAAGTAATCTTACTAGCTAGCAAAAGGACTTTGGCATTTTGTGAAATGTGAGAACAAAACTTTAAACAGGACATTTTGCTTTTGCTATGATAGACGTGGGGTAGATCTATTGAATCGGTGCAATGGCACTCAATAAGGACATTTGTACAGTATAGCTCTTGGTAAATTCTAAGTCTTTCACTTTTAAGAATATATGAACACTGTAAAAATAATGGAAAGTAATACAAAATTTACATTCTTCTGCCCTCACTAATACGAGAAACTGGAAAGATTTGCATCAGTCTGGTTGTACAGTCTACCACATCCATTTTCTATTCCTGTAGTGGTAGAGTTTATACTATTGAACACTGCAAGAATGTGACCTTACTTATCCAGAAATCCATTTTCCTTATTATCCAGAAGTAATTTATTGTCATTATTTTCTTGTTACTCAGTTTTGCTCTACTTTAAATCTGAAGGAGCTAAACATTTTTAATGCAACCATATAATTCTCCAAACATCTCCACCATAGACAAAAGGTTAACGTTTTATGAACTGAGTTTTTTCAGTTTATTCACACTGGAGGGTTTTCCTATTGTTATTAATCAAGTACATTACTTATAATTAGCACACTTTTTGAAAGGAGGATGATGCAAAACTATGCACACAAAACTGAGATAGAAACAAAACTTTTTTTTTTTCTTAAGGGCACTACTTGAAACTGAAGGGAATAGGAACCACATTTGAGAGCTTCTAAAAATAGATTATAAACAATGTCATGATAACAAGTTCAGATTCAGACTTCCACTTTGCAAACACTTAAAGATTTTTCTTATCTTAAAATTCTCCTGAACTGAGGAAGAATCCCTCTGACTTTCCTACCCATGAAGTAAAGTTTTTGTTAGATGCTAATTTAGGGATAACCTTCAAATCCCTACAATTGCTAGATGAAACTGAAATCTGATTCTTCTTCTGTAGACCAGCATGCATCTTGCCTAATACTAACTATCTAACAGTAATAGTGATAATAATAAAATCTGTCTAATAATCTGAGGTCACCATATATGCTCAGAACAAGGAAAGTGTTACTGCAGGATCATTTTGCCTGTTCTAGGAGAAGCGTGAAAGACCAGTGTGATGAATAGATGTCAAAAATTCTTATATCTCTCCCCTGAGTGTAGAAAAAATACAAACAGCTAGTTAGATTAGACCACTATCTTTAGATGGTTACCTTTAGGTGAGATGTTTTTTTCCCCTCTGTGAACTAAACATAGTATCCAGATACCTCTGAAGATTTAACACAGTGAGGTGAGATATATTTAGAAGTTAGGTGCTTAGGTTGGAATATCCACTGACTTGTAATAGATGTGGATAAAGTGCTGGTGAAAGCTTCACTTGTGCCACTCAAAATACTAAAATACAAAACAAAGCTATATTCTGCTAATAAAACCTTACTTTTTTACTATCCCTCTGCAGTTATATTAACCTCTTCTCTGCCTGAATATAAATTCTTCCAAATAAAACCTTTTATATATATATATAGAGAGAGAGATAGATATATATAAAAGCTCCAAAATGAATTTCAAAAGATATGTAATCTTAGCCAGATCTTTGGCTTCTCTGAAATGTCATAGAATCATAGAATCCTTAAGGTTGGAAGGGACCTCTAGAGATCATCTAGTCCAACCCCCCTGCACACGCAGGGTCACCTACAGCATGTGGCTCAGGAC
>VZSV01000142.1:278875-304102 GCA_013398735.1 Nothocercus julius
CCCAAGTGCAGGACCTTGCACTTGTCTTTGTGGAATTTCATAAGATTTCTCATTGCCCAGCTATTCAGTCTGTCCAGGTCCCTCTGGATGGCAGTGCGGCCCTCTGGGCTGTCAGCTCCTCCTCCCTGTTTGGTATCAGCAGCAAACTCCTCCCTTCATCCAGGTCATTAATGAATAAATTGAACAGGACTGGACCGAGGACTGACCTCTGGGGGACACCGCTAACCACAGGCCTCCAACTCGACTCCGTGCCACTGATCACCACCCTCTGAGCCCTGCCATCCAGCCAATTCCTAATCCACCTCAGTGTCCACTCATCTATCTCACACTTGCGGAACTTGCCCAGAAGGATGCTGTGAGGGACGGTGTCAAAAGCCTCGCTGAAGTCAAGGTATATGACTGCTCTCCCCTCATCCATCCAGCCAGTCATTCCGTCATAGAAGGCGATCAGGTTAGTCAAGCAGGATTTCCCCTCGGTGAATCCATGCTGACTACTCTTGAGCACCTTCTTGTCCTCCGCATGTTCGGAGACGACAGCCAGGATGAGCTGTTCCATCACTTTTCCGGGGATGGAGGTGAGGCTCACTGGCCTGTAGTTGCCTGGGTCCTCCCTCTTGCCTTTTTTGAAGACTGGCATGCCATTGGCTTTCTTCCAGTCCTCTGGCACCTCCCCCGTTCTCCAGGACCTTTCAAAGATGATGCAGAGTGGCTTAGCTATGACATCTGCCAGCTCCCGCAGCACTCTGGGGTGCATCCCATCAGGGCCCATGGATTTGAGGGTATCAAGTTTCCTTAGGTGCTCTCTGGATGGAAAATCCAGAATGTCTACCCTCAACAGATCAAATATTTCCAAATTTTTTCAAGCTGATTCCTCCAAACCATTCATTGTATTTTGAAACTGTGATTTGGAATTTGAGTTAACGTGGATAATATTATCCACTTAAATCTTTTAAATTTGTCTTTTAGGAATTTTCTTTATTGCTCTCTCTGCCTCACTGTGAACTAGATGGATAGATAGATAGACAGATAATTTTTCAAAACATTAATCATACAATTAGTCAGCCAGGTTCTCACATCACCTATAATGCTCCTAAACAATACATTTCAGGACTCTTGGCAGGAATCTCCAACTTCAGTTCTGTGACCCGCATAAACTAGGTCCTATTACAGGTCTACTTTAATCTCTTTTGGTTTAAGAAACGCGGGTTCTAACCATCCTACTTTGGCAATTAACTTCAGTAAATACAGGAAGACATATGAGAGCTATAATTTTTAAAAAACAACTTTTAAAAATAATATTTTTTTTGGTTGTAAGTCTTTTCCTTAAGCCACTTAGCACTTATATTTTGTTCATTTCCAGAGCAGAAGCAAAACTTGACAAATGCTAATTTTCTCAGCAGATTGCAGCTCAGAGGTCTCATACAAAAAGAAAAAAGTTCTCTGCACCTCATCAGAGATTGCTAAGGTTTCAATAAACTTAGTTGCTGCATCCCTTCAGTTTCCTACCCAGAGAATCCCTCTCTGCTTTTTGGGCTCTCTCTTTCTCAGACCCCCTGGAGCAGGAAGATGCTGCCTTAAAGCTATTGGGATTAATTATAACCAGCTAATACCAACTTTCTATTTACTCACACTGTTCCACAAAGGTTTATAGCACACCTGAAACAATCCCCAATTGTGAGTACATTTATTATTTAGAAACTCTTCCTTAGATTATAATTTCAGTTTTCCTACTCACTGCAAAAAAGATGTCTGCAGAGGGAAGGGGTGGAGAGGAAGAAGATGGAAGAAACATCTCAAAAGAAGAGTCCCACTGGCTCTGGGGCAGATTTAAGAAAAAAAGAAAAGCCTACTAGTGCTGTTTTTTTATGGAAGACATTTTTTTTTTCCTGTAGAAAACAAGGAAAATGGTTCATCCGGCCATATGTTTAGCCTTCTATTTTCCTAATCACTCAGCTCTTTACTCCGCATCTTCCAGACCTCTACCTGTCCTTATTTTTCAGCCCTACCTCCCGGGGTGTATTGCCACTGAGTGTATGTAACAGGATATAGATTAGAGAGTGACCTGGAGTAGGGTTCAGTTTGCCAAAAGTCAACTGGTTTCTACCACTCCTTTGCAGATGATGGAGAGAAGTAAGTATATACAAGCAGCAATTTATCTGCCTCTGCTGTAAAAAACAGGTCAGACTCATTGTGCTATAAAAGTGTGTTTCTCTCTACTGATGATAAAGACAGCTGAGAGGAGATAGCTAAAGGTCTACTTAAATGTCTGAACATTGATACTGGTTCTTTCACACCCTCTCTCTATGCTAAAGTATCACAGGAGAGAGTGTGGGACAACCTATTCCTTCAGCAGCTCCTTGGGGTATCTCAGGGTCATTGATGAGATAGACTCTTGTTTTGTGATCTTGTTTTGAATTACCCTTAGCTTGTTCAAAAAAAAAAAAAAAAAAGCAGAAAACAAGCACTTCTTGCTTTTATCCTGACTAGTGCGAAATGGACAATGAAATTACTTGATAATATGGGACAGACAAACTATATTTCAAGCTTCAGAAGCCATAATCCATCTCCCTTCACATCCCTGACTGTCTCTCCTAAAGCAATAGTTTAATATGAGTTCACCCAGTGTCATTTTCCAGCCAAGCTGTAGTCACATCCATAAGATCACATGCTTCTTTATACTCACATGCCCCTAGCTTTTCCATTCTGTTTGCTAAATGCTTTGCCTTTGTACTTAAACAACTTAATAAGCCTGGGTTTTCAGTTGACTCTGCCTGCAATAAAGGCTATACATTCTAAATTGCAGCTGTTCTTGCTGCTTTCTACTGTAAGTGCATTCTTCCCCTTTATCTGTGTTATCTATTCATTAAATATGTATCTTTCTACTGGAGTTTTTAATCACCACAGGGATCTATTCCATTTCCATGTGAGTGAGCTGTTCCTTTTTTTTGTGCAAAGAGGAAAACATGCTTTTAATGCACAGACTACACTACATGGTGTACGACTGATTACATCTTTCCCTACCCTCACCCTCTTTGTACATAAATGTACTCATGTCACACATTTCAGCTCCTAAAAAGAAGGAAAGTCCAAAATGGCTGAGAGAAGCGATGCTTAATAGATGATTCTCTTGTATCTGAGCACTTGCTTCTCTCTCTACTATGAATTAAAATATTAATTATAGCAAGCTCTTTAAAACTTAGCGTCTGCATTTAAAAAGAAGCAAAGTTAGCATCTGAATATGAGATACTAACTGTTGTGGGAAGAGTTGAGGTATGTGCTTTCCACAGCCTGGGACTGAGAGCACCTTTATGGCACTTCTGGTGTACATGCCTTGTACATGTTCCTGCCTGCATCCTTTTGGACCCATTTGTCCTGTGCTTAGGGACACCACCAGATTCTTAAAATAGTTCAATAGTCAACAAGATGAACTACTTTGGGCTACATAGATGAAGGCTGGAATGAGCTGCACTCTAACTTAACCATACTGAAATTGTACATCAAGTCTAAGCCACTAGTCTGGGTTGCCTAGGTATCAATGGGGAGGGATGAGACATGATAGATACTGTTCTAGGACAGGCTGAGTCATCCTCTAGAGCTGTGGGTTTTTTTTTTGTTTTGTTTTGTTTTCTCATTCAAAACTTGTCTACACCATTGGCTGAATACTAACTTCACTGCAGCTGCTGTTAAATGAGATGAATCTGACCTTTGTGTTTTTCTTTACCCCAAGGCTCAGTGACCCATACTAAGAGCAAAAAGCCCTAGCAGCTAACAGATCAGTGTTTACGCTAGAGTAAATTCTTGTTAGCCTGAAGCTCTAGCCACCTCTGAGTTCTTAGTTATCTGTTCTCATGATATGAAAGCCAAAGCCACTGTCCTTTTTGTTTTTGGGATCAACAAACACGTCTCTTAGAGTATATGAAAAATAAAATCTCTACCTCCCCTCAGAGACTTTAAGAAATCAAATGCTTCTTGAGGGGCTTTCTTTGTGGGTCACAGCATTCCTGTGGGCCTGATCTAACAACTAATTATACCCTGTTGCTCAAAGGTTTTCCAAAACAAATAACTTATGGGGAAAAAAAAAAAAAAAGAAAAGAAACTGTATGAAGATAAATGAGACTGTCATTTAGTCATTGGATAGAACTGCTACTCCAGGGAGTGAATATGAGTAAAAAAAAAAATTCCTTTAAGTATTGTAAGGCCTTTTATTAAGCTTTGCTTGGCTGAAAAGACAAAAAAACACACCTGGAAATTACCTCAGCCCTTGCCTGTTGTTTGCGTTAGAGACTTGAGGTGATAATCACCTTAACAAATTTGAGCTCTCTAAAAGATAGGTGTCTGACCTAAACTTAGAAACTGAGGTTTTTATCAATAAGAGAGATTTCCAAAGGTTTAACTATTCTACACCAAAACAGTGCCCTAGTTATGTGGTTTACAGAAACCAGTTTGAAAATCAGGAATGTTTGGGTTTTGAAGCAAATTCGCTTTCAAAGTTAGATGCAGTTTTCTAGGAACAGAAAGAACTAAACACTGGGACAGATTACAGGGGATGTACTTGCTTTAGTATCACTGCTTTTAAAACAAATTTAGATTTTTCTTCCCAAATAGGTCAGCATTTATGTAACTATCCATGTCTACTCCAAACCAAGGTGATGTTAGTGTCCTCTTTTGGACATGATATGATGATGTGAAAGCTTGCCATTTTCATGGGCTGTAGAGAACACAGGAATATCAGCATTGTCTGATGAACATTCAAAACATCTGTAGCTCTTTATTAGTATGGTCATGCTCTAATATTTGTATTTCTTCACTTGCTCTTGCCTAGATTAAATACATAATTGATTGGAAGAGTCAATTTAATGTTTTTATGAAGAGATATTGATCAAAAAAATCCCTTCTACCTCTAATTATCTGAAAGTCATAATGTTTTGGCATCTATTGTATAAGTAATTTAGATAATTTTCTATAACTATCCCTATGCTTTGGGAGGTTAGCAGCAGGGTAAGAAGAACAGGGAGTACGAAATTACCTAGAGTCACTAAAAAAAAATAAAAAAAAAAAACTTAAAAAAACTTAATTTAAAGACTAGTAATTTTTAGTTTTGTTTAAAATTTCTTTAGGGGCTTGATTTAACTTTTCCTGATTTGGCATTATTTAACCTTTCATTTTTATGAACAATCAAAGGCAACTAAAAATAAGCTTTTCCAAACCTTGAAGAATCTACAGAAGCCAAAGGGAACACCATCATTTTGCAAAGGAAAAAAAAAAATATTTACCTTAAGGCTACTTAAACACTCAATTTACCAAATTACTCTTGTTTAGTGTAATGGAATAAATGGCTTGCATAGAGCATTGCTGTTGGCAGGATATCATTAGAGCTAAAAAGATAATGGGCCCTGGATAATGCCCCAAGGAACCTTGAATCCTGCAAGTTAAGATGAGTGACCATCTATCAGTAGTTAGAGGGGAGAACAGACATACGGCAAAAGAAATGCAAGAACTGAGGTTAAAATCACATTGCTTTGCAGTGAGGATCTTACTCATGATATGTTTATCTTTAAAGCTGGTATTGAAGCCACCAGCAAACTCCAAGTAGCTTTAGTAGTGTGGGATATAGTGTTATGGGTTAGCACTATGTAGAAAAAAGCATTTATGCCTAGAACTCATGCCTCATGATGCCTTTGGGCAACACAAAACTTTGGAACTCAGTGCTGTGTGGAACTTGTTGTGGATTTATATGCAGAGGCTGAGTCCATAAATTATAATGGCTAAATTGGCTGTGTAGGAATGATTCTGGGACTGCCTCAGAGGGAAATATTCATCTTTACCCACAGGGTTTCCCTGCCACTTCTCATCTTCCACACAGTGGTGAGTATTACTCTTCTGCAGCCACTGAGCTCATGACTTAGGTACCATCCTTGATAAGGACATTACCATAGGGTAAGGTAAGAAGATTCATGCAGATTCTTCCAGTAGAAATTGCCTAAAACATAGTCTTTTCCACCCACCTATGTGGCCAGAAGCCTTTACTGGGACCCTAGTCATTCCTCTGTTGCTGCAGCATTTTCTCTCCTCTTGACAAATAGATACTTGTACCACTAAAAAACATCCCAAAACACCAAAGATTATTTTCCTCATTTTACATTGCATTGTATCATGTCAGCTTTTACTAACTCTACACTTTCGTTTACATCACATACCTATTGATTCTGTTCGCTTTCAATACCTTTCTATGTTTTTTATTTTTCTATTTATATTCTCTTCTTTAGAAACAGAAGACTGATTACTGCTTCAGGTTTTGATGAAATAATAAATGATTCTGGGTTTAACGACAGAACAAGGAAAGAGGAGTAGGAGAGTTTTGATCTCATTTAAGATCTCATTTTATATCAATTTAATAAGTATGCACGTTTTTACATCAAATATTCTATTTGATACAAAATACAATTTTGGGTACTTGTTAATAAATAAATAAATAAATAAAAGGCTTGTTTCACAAAATTTCTGTAAGAGTAGTCTGCCTTCTTTAACCAAACAAGCCAACAAGTAAGGCATTCACTTTAGATGTGAAAAGGCACTTCTGTTCCTCTCTTTCATGAAAATGAGTTCAAACTCTCATCCTTCACTTTGTGAGACAGTGGCTTCACCATCAGTGTGCAAGCTGCTCTAGGGTGGAACACTCTCAGTCTTTCCCGTTGATGCTATTTCTCTTTGCATAACTAATGAAACATTCACTGGAGCATGGAGTGAACACAGCTGTCCCTCTCCCAAGTGATTGTCCAAACACCAGGACAGAGAGTCCAGAATACTTAAGTATTTTAGACAAAACAGAATCACTCCACTAGAAAAATATAAAAAGCAACATAAATCCCCAAATATTACAAAATATTGTGATCATTGAAGATTTACATCTGTGCAGGTGCATCAACAAATGCACTAGTTCCTAAATGTTGCGGTATTAAATGAAATACATTGAGAAACACTGTTATCATTTGGAATCTAACCTTCTTTCTAGCCACAACTGTACATTATTTTAGAACAGATAAAATCACTTCTTTTTCTCCTTTTTTAAGAAGATTAAGTATTAGCCGAAATAATAATATTCCAGATATATGTCTCATGGCAGATGTTAGCATTCTTTTGTTAACATAGAATATCTTTCTGCTCCTATAACGCCAAAAGATCTAATGTTGATTTGATTTTTTTTTTCTTTTTCCTCTTTATGCATTCAGAGTTAGACTGACCTCTAGATTTAAGGTTAAAGGGGAATTTTCTCTTGTTAAGCTTCATCTCTGCTCTGGGACATTATCCTCATCTTAACATAATCTAGGGCCATCTTGTAAGAAAAACTCCTCATCGTCAGAGCGATCTGGAACATTGAACATGACCTTGGGTTTTCTCCCCTTTTCTAGAAATACAGGCTCCAGATCTTTTGTTGCAGCTCTTCAATTAGTTATAAGGTGTCAGAGTACCTTCTGTGATTCAGTGATAAGTTTCTCAGCATGGAGAAGTTATTCTGAAGATCTTTGAAATATGGATTTGGTGATCTTTTCCTATGGTCTATGGTCTTATAATCATACTAAGAACAAAGTATGCAGCTGACTGAGATTAAAGATTGCCTTGCTAAACCCCTCAGCAAAGGATCTTGCAAAGCTGGCCGCAGTGGAATGACAAAAAACTTAGCTCCATCACCACCTCCATCCTCACCCGACAGGAGGAGCTTGACCAGGAACACCCAAAGGAGGGCGAGATTACTGACAGAAAAGGCCAGAAATGGGGCACTATCACAGTTCATTGATGTCTCAGATCCTATGAGAATCAATATGTTATTTAGACAAGCCCTACAGCTCTTCTAATTGAACATGCTGAGCTCAGAGTGACCTTAACTGCCTGTCCTTTGGTGTTCACCACCATTATAAAATTTATCTTTCTTGACATATTCCTGTTAGGAAGTGAGTGACTACCCCATTATAGAAACAGGTACACAAATAGCAAACCAGCTGACTTACGACTTATAGAAAATCTATATCCAACCAGGAACTGAATTCAGATCTCCTGTCTTAAGCTGGCATGTCTATGTCAAGACCATTTTTCCTATATATTATACATACTTTAGAAATATTAAGCAAATGAATATTACATGGGTTAGCAACAGATTAATAGGCTGGTAAAGAAAGCAAAAAGCAATCCTGGAGTCTTTGCATTCATATTGAGCCTACTTAAATAAATGCTTTGATGATCAACTCTGAACATAAAAAGAATTCAGCTTGCATCCTAAACATGCACATGCAAAATCTACCCCTCTTTCTCTCTCCTGCTAAACATTAGTATGTTCTATTCATTAAATTAAAATTAATGATTTCATATACATTCTAGGTTATCTTCCTGCTAATGATGCCCCAGATTTCTGAGTAATAAACAAAAATGATAAAGATGAAAATGTTAGTCAGAGAGGCGAAAAACAGTTTGCCCATCCCATGGAAAACTCACAGCTAGCCAGAACATAGGATATTTGATGCTCAGGCCTTAGGATCTAAGCCATTGCCATTGGTGATGAAAGGCAAATCAAGTAAGCCCAGTGCTGAGAATCTGTAGAAATCATTCTAACATTAGTTTCCTTTGTGCTTACAGCTGGAAGCATCTGGCATGTGCATCTGTTATTTTGTTCTTTGAGGATGCACCTCAAACTCAGCTTGCCTAGAGGTCCATTATAGGGCAGATAATAAGGAAAACTTCTTTGCTTAAGGAGGAAAGCAGGATTTTTTTTTCCTGATGCTCAGTTAAGGATACCTCTTCTGCACTAAAGTGACTTGCCCTAAATAGATGTGAAGATTTCCCCCTCCCCGCTATATAATGACTCTGTTCAGTTTAAAGAAAAAAAAAAAAAATGTAGTATGGTATCTTTTATATATATATATAGATAGATAGGTAGATATACTTAGCATACAAACTAAAGTAACTCAGAGAGGTTTTTGTCTAAAATAAAAAGCCAAATCTCATGTAGCCTTTTTTTGCAGCACTGGCTCTCTATATATTCACTTAATGATGAGCCAAAGAGGACAGCATAGAAGAAGAAAATTGTTTTTGTATAGTAAAAGTAAAAGAAACTTACTAATTTAGAAGCCTTCTTTCAATTTTGGGGGTCAATAAATAGTGATAATTCTAAACGAAAA
Source organism: Nothocercus julius (assembly GCA_013398735.1). Classification (NCBI taxonomy): domain Eukaryota; kingdom Metazoa; phylum Chordata; class Aves; order Tinamiformes; family Tinamidae; genus Nothocercus; species Nothocercus julius. The sequence continues at coordinate 288,046 of VZSV01000142.1, forward strand.
AGCATCTATACTTTAAAATGATGTAAAGCTAAATCTATTTCCATTGGTTATATTTGGATGGATTTTAGTATAATGAGTGGTGTAGGCCATCAGTGGAAACCAGTAAAACTCAAAGCATGCAAAGCAAAAGAATAATCTTTAATTGAGATCTAAATGTTCCTTTTGGGTTTCTTTGTGGTTAAAGTAGAAACGTTTCCTTTAAAGATGGGTAGCAATTTTGGGGAATCTATAAAGGAGATCACAATATAAATTCTGAAGAAACAGGCACAAACAGTAGACAGTTTCTAATGAAAAAGGCAGAAAAAATATAAAAGTGAGAGTCTCTTTTGATGTGAAAGCACATCATGAAGTGACACAAAGAAATAAAAAGGTTGGTCCTGAATCTAAAGAATTAAAATAAAAAATAAGACTTGCACAAAGGAAATTTTCTGTATAAAGAGGGGAGCAAATGTTATTTTTATAAGTATTTTCAAAGTGCATGAATATAATGAAGATCAAATGAAGAAATAAATAGAGTTGCAAAGTTTTTTGAATGTATACATAACACAGGTTGAAATATAACCCAGCACACATAACTGTATAATACATAAAATATATACATATAACTCTGCTAGGGTCTGTCCAACATTGTATGTGTTGTGTAAACAAAATAAGAGTAAAAACAAGCAAAGGAATAATCAACAATTTTCCAGGGTCACTAGCAATTATAGAAAAATGTAGCTGTCCTTATGACTATTTTTAGCTCAGTATCATAACCATTGATTCATTCAAGATTATGGAGAACAAAACCCTTTGAACTATGCAGCTGTCATTAAACCACCTCTGAAGGTGCAGGTAATGTTAATAACGCGGGTAAGCTTCTTGTTGGCATACAATTGTCTGTGGTGTGGTTCCATGTCACAAATTTACTTACAAATGGAGAGAGTATTCACCTGCGGATAATCAGCTGTATCGAATGTTGGGTGAGGGCATCTGAGGGCATTACTTTGGACATGGCTCTTGCATTGATCTTGCTTGTCATACTAACAGCATAAATGTCTTGGTAATAACCAGATGATTAACATAAAGAAAAATTGAACTGTGCAAGCCATTGAACTTTGTATAGTGGTCCTGAAGAGATTAAAATTGGATCATCGCTTATAATGACTCATATTTCCATTGCTTTGAAGACTACTGAGAAACATAATGGCAGATCTGTGTGCATCACCCAACTTCTGAAATAGCTGGAGCTGTGGGCTCTGTTAGCAACCACAGCTTTCCTGAGGGACTACTATTCTGAACACCTACAGATGGAAGTCATGCTTCTTCAGAGACCCAGTGCTTTATGTTGAAAGAGTGGGGACACAAACCTTGGTTTACCCCAACGTGTAGCATCACAGAGCCGCAAGCTAGCTCTCAGGAAGGCTGAGTTGTCAAAATGCCCATCTACCCTCTGGCGCAGAAACCACCCTGTGTTCAGGAGGTGTTTGTGGTTCCACTTTCTGCTGCTCATCACATCTCTTTCTGCGAGCTTCCTAATGTTTAGTAAAAGATAACAGATTAAGCCAAGTGCAGAGATAATGAAATATAAATTAGTAGGTTTGCCAGCCTTTATCCACAGCACTGTCAGAGTGTATTATCTGGTATATCTAGTTCAGAGCAGTCAGTTAAATTTCCCCTTATCAGAAACTGAGTGTGAAGTGTGGTAATGTTGCTAAGTGCAGAACAAAAATCTCTCTTTTTTTGCATCCCATGACTGCTCCAGGCAACATTCTTGGAAACCTCTGAGTAGGAAGGAAAAGAAGACCCTGAGATATATACACTGTGACAAGCCAGGAGGCTAAGCTCCACCGGTAAACCGTCCTGTGAGCGGCAGTCGCCTGTGGCTGTGACATTACCACACTTTGCTCAGCTTCAGAAAGGGAAATTTAACTGACGACTGCTATGAACTGAAGCCACAGCCTAAACCAGATAATACACCCTGACAATACTGTCAGGCAAAAAAGGCTGTGTTCCCATTGATTTCATCGCATTGGAGACATATTACCCAGGGCTGTGTATGTTTGAGGGTATATGTGAACACTGTGGGAATATCAAAGGGAAAGACACACTGATTTGGGCAGAAGCAGGCCTTGCAGAGATAAATCCCCGAAGTGCACTGACTGAAATATATATTATTTGGCAAAGCGGGCATGGCAAAGATATTGATTGTAATTATAACTTAATACTCAATCTACATCAGATGTACCCTGCTGAGTTTGTTTAAAGGAGTGCAAAGCAGGGAAAATAACATCTCTTGCATCTGTGAGTTGTTGCTGAAGGACTGGAAGTCCAATTTGTCTGCATTTCTAGCAGGATATGAACATCAATGACAGACAAAACTCAAAAGGTTCAGAGTTCGGGTTCAGTTCAGAAAGGATCCAAGCTTGTTTGAATCCCTCGGGTCTTGGACTACAGATGCTGCATAAACAGGCTTTGTGATCATGTGAAAAAGGCAGATATCTAGTGTCACAATATATATTCTAAAAAAAAAAAGAAAAAGGAAAAAAGTTTTGGAAAGAAAGTAGTTCTCATATTTCAGCACATATGTCAACCTCTAATTACTGGGCAAATGAGAAAACTTTTCTGATGATGTGCAGTCCGTTTTAAAAGAAAATAAAGTGTGCAAGTCCTTTGTCTTCACTAGTTTTTGATAACATTTACCTAGCACTTTTCTCCATGTGAATTGTAGACCTCAATGTCTGTAGTAGAATGCGGCTTTTTTTTTACTTCTTTAGTTTCAACATTTTCTCAAACACAGGAAACATAAGGATATTTTACATGATGCATTTCACTGGTGTGCAGTCAAGCTACTTATACTGTTTCTTCCTTGCCCTCAGCAGTTCCACAACTTCAACCCTGACATTCTGCAAAAGCCATAAATTAAGATCCAAAATGGACTGATGATTCATTTCAAATGTTTCCTGCCATTTTTCAGCTCCCAAATTAGCATGAAACAGCAGCAGAGGAAACAGAGGGATTCTCCTACATTGTACAAAGAGCTGTGTGAACTTTTGAAATCCTGAGATCTCATTACTGACAACATTTTGACCTCAGAGTTTTCATATGTTGACCTGGAGGTTGCCTTTGGAAGTAGAAATGCAGATTCCCCATTCAGCATGACTCCATGGGTTTATCAAGTCAGATTTTTTTTTTTTTTTTTTTTTTTCAAAGGCAAAGCAACAGTATGTGGCTTCCAAACCTCAGGAAAAGTAATTAAAAATGATAGATATGAAAGTAGGATGAATAAACTATCAGCTAGGAAAAAGGCAAACAGAATGCAGTCCTTTCTGTGGTGCTTTGGGTAAGCTTTTATGTTTTGTTGCTAAGCCTGTTGAAGCCCATTCAGAGATCTGGGATTAAAAGCTCTGCAGAGGCTTAGAGTACCAAACAGAAAGCAGGAAAAGAGCAAGAGCTGCTCATCTTCTGAAACTACCTCTAGTTACTCCTATGACCCAGTTTTATTGGGCATGCTATGCAGAAGCATAAGGGAAAAAAAATATCTGAGACAAAGTAATAGATCAATTATTAAGACAAGATTTTCTATCTAGTTGCAAAAGAAACCAGGTGTAACATTTTGGCACTACGGAAGCCACCACCAGTGTTGGCAGAGCTGGAAGGTCACAACTCTTATAAGCCAGACTTATTATTCTGAAGAGATTTCACATCAACGTTTGGGCAATAGTATTACATTCTAGTTGCTTGTGTCCCAGGAAAGACTGAGAAGGTTGGAAATGTTTCTCAGGGCTCCAAAGCAGCAGATTTCTTTCAATCTCTGGACAGATCTTTTTGTATCCCATTATTCAAGGTATGGCAGCAGATACTAGTCGAAAATCTGACCACTTGGTCATATTTTTCACCCATTCTCACTCCACTTGGTTGAAAAAATGTCATGGAACCAGCCCAGGAGTTTCACAGAAGTGAAGAAGTGAGAAAGAAACTGCCAGGTAAGTCTAACAAGAAAGAACTTTGTGGTGCAAGGAAGGCCCCAATATCAGCACAGCATCAGGCCAGCTTGGACATGAAATTCAATGTAGATTTGTAGCTTCTTTGCATGATGCATAGGACACAAAACACGCATCCCCTTGTTCCTTTGTGGGATTGTTGTATTCCATTGCAACAAAATAATGCTGCAAGCAATTTCTTCTCTCAGTGTCAGTTTACTCCATGGTGAAAATTAGCTGGATGTTGTTGTTTAAACTGTTTTTAAAATGCACAGTGTAAAAGCCTCACCTTCAAACTCTGCAGGACTTCCCTAACCTACTATGACTGAATGGAAAATTTTGCTGCCCTGATTAAAGTTATATGTAGGGGTGAATAAAATATAAAAGAGGTCTTGAGCATCATCTTTTATTTAGTGTCTTGTCCGATAAGTATGATCATACTTTTAAGGATCACAGTATATTTTTAGACACCTTGTAAAGCACTCAAGCTTTTGCTTAGAGTACTAAGAGTGTATGGTTTAATAAGCCAGCTGACAGAACATTAGTGACATCAAAGCATTGGAAAAAACTCTGTTTGCTTGCTCTTTCTTTCATCTTACTTTAAAATACACTGCAGTCAACAGGACTGGGAGAGAAAAACACAAACGCACAAACACATAGTGCATGTGATTAATACTATGTGATGAGCTATTTGAAAATAAAGCATATTCTCAGGAAACTAAAATATTCCTCTCTTTCTAGAGGCAGAAGATGATTTTATACAAGCTGTTTCATGCTCCTAGGCTGCTGTTTGTCTTTGGGATTATAGAAAATATTAGATGGACACTATGTGGGTATGGACAGTAAGGGTATAATTTTCTTCTCTTTTCTGTCATTAACCCTTAGTCTGTCTGGGCTGATCGCAAAGAGAGAGAAGAGACCAAAGTTCCCATGTCTATTGTCAGACAAAACCCCAGAGAGGGTGGTAAGTAACACACCAGGTTACTTGAGTGACACAGACCCTATCTGAGAGATTCATCTTGTCTGAGTGAAGATGTCTGCAGGAGGCACCTGCTACAGAGCTACTACCCTCCAAAGTCAACACAGACCTATTGAACCCTCAGAGAGCAATTCATCTGACCCCTTTGGGCCATGTGTTTGGAATGAACTATAATGATTCCTAAAAGTGGCTTTTTCTCTCCATTTTTCGCTTTCTGTCTACTGGAAGTTTCCATCATCTGGATGTACATATCAGCATTATACGTGACTAGATTTAGTTTAAATGAATTCAGTCCCCTTTTTACATACATATGCTACTATCTCTCTAAGGCTCAAACCTTTTCACAGAATTCATAATATGCAGAACTACACTGTGTAAATTGACACTGTGACACTCTTTCTTGGTTAGAGTTTTGGCTGATCAGGAAAGATTACATAATATGGAGAGACCTCTTATTCAAGATGATTGCATGGATGTCATAACTGTCAGACCTCCAGACCTCATCCGGTCATAGTGAGATTGAAATATCATCCACCATACACGTTACCACCTCCTACTGGCAGTCTAAAATTAATTCATTAAAGAGGAAGATTTGTACTCTGACCAGCCACTTAATTGCAGAGATGATTTATTTATGCATAAACTTTCAGAGGTGGCTGTTTTGTACCTCAGCCCTACAGTTCTGCAAAACAGTGGGCAGGGTAGGGGGAGCTGTGTGCTCTCTTACATCATCAAGGTTCACATATCAATGTTTGCTAAAGGTGTTATACCATGGGAATGATATGTGAACATACCTATAAATATTTCAGTCCCAGATGCCTTTGGTTTTGTGTGTCAGTTAGCTGAGTTCCTCTCAGCAATGATACTTTTACCAGCTCTAAAGTTTGACTTCAACTCTTAGTTAAATCTTTTTAGCATAAATAAGGCATTGGGGGTTGAATACAGAATTTTGATCCAAATTCAACTCCTATTACTATCAGATGAGTTAATGATAACAGATAAATATTTATTTTATATATTGGCATATTGATATTTGATAAAACGCTTTCTGATTTTAGCACATAATCTTACACACTGCACAGCACCTCTCTGCTGTTCCAATACCTTGAGAAAAGTGGGAGAACAGCAGGATTTCCTAATTCCTTGTTAAGCCAAGTGCTCATATCTATGTTACTTTCCATATAAAACACTTAAAATACAGTCAGCTGCAAATGTAAAGCCAAAGCTGAACAGTGAATTCTCCTTAAGGCCTGATTTTCCAGGCAGTTTTTGCCTATGGAGATGTTTCAGCATTAATTTTGATCATATTCTCTTTCACACCCTCTATCTAAGGTACTAAAAAGGGAATTCACAGGAATTCGCAAGGTGCCATAAGCAATGTTCTTAGAAGTGTAAAAGAAATGAATACGATAATAGCTTTCAAACTAAGTTCTTCTCAATGTGTTTGGTTCACTGGGTGTTAAAGAACATTTAGTAACAGTTTAAGCCAGTCAAATGAGGATGTAATCAGAATTCATCAGATAAGGTGCTATCCAAACTAAATGTTATACATTCTTTGTGTGTGGTAAAGGTTTCTCTCCCCTCCTGACCTGCTCAGATGAAAGCTGCCTGGCTTCTTTAAAGTACATTTATCAGAGCACCAGAAAAGATGGAGTTGATGGAGTTGATGCTTTTTTTTTTTTTTTTTTTTTTTTTTTTTTTAAGCATACTGTTTAATACTTCAGCCCACTCTGCATAATGGGAGCTGTCAGCCACTCACTCACCATGGGTGCTGGGTCTGGCTTCTTCTGGAAGCTCCTTTTCTAATGTTGACAGCATACTTGGCATGGCCATGCTACAAAAACACTTCAGAGCAGGTAGGTCATATCCTTCCTGGCATTAAAAGGTTAGTCCTGCTCAGAGATGGATTACAGCACCCATTGTGTGTCCCCATATTTCTAAGTGTGTACGGACAGGATCTATAGGACTGTTTTTACGAACTGGCTACACTAAGCTTGCTCTTGTGTCATCACTCATCCTTGCTAACTCATTGCCTAATGGAGTCCCACAGAATTTCATCAAAAAAAAAAGATAATTTTTCTCAGAAAATTTTAGGCTTTTCACATTTCTTCAGTCCATGCAACACAGTATAAATCTCCCACAGGAGTTTATTCTTTTTGCTGAAGTGAACCCTTTCAAGTAATTTCTATTATTTTTCTAGATGGAATACCCCAACCCATTTCTTTAAGACTTTTGCAAACAGAAATATCCAGTTATAATACACTTTTTACAAGATATAGGTATCTCAGGAATATTACTGTATTATAGCAGATCATATAATTGATGATTATTCCCCTTCAATAATAGAAAACATCACAGAATTACTGATTAGTCTAATATACTAGAACTTTTTGAATGCATCCAGAAACAGGTCATTAAAAGAGAGAGATGGCAAAATATGGAATAAATGGGATAAATTGCTAAATAGGATTTTAACCGGTTCAGCCAGTGGTTAAATGGCCATTCAGTCTTCTCATTCCTCTTTTTTCTTTCCTTTTCAAGACTGTTTGAAGTCATATGATGGAGGCTTCACCTGGCATAGGTCCTCACAGGACAGGGTAACCCCTGATTAGAGAGAGACTTCTAGGAGGTTGGAGCTGTCTGAGATGACCTGTTCCCCACTGCTGTTTCAGCAATGCAACATCTCCTCTAATCTGTAACCTCAAGCACAGGGGCATAGATGCCCAGTTTGACAAGTGATCCATAAACAAGGTGTATAGGGTGCCAGATGTCATAGCGTGGGAAAGAATTTGAGGCTATGTGTTGCAATTGCATAAACAAACCAGGGAGGAGCATGAGGTGGGACCTTCAGGTGGGACCTTCCTATTTGAAGAACATATTCCAATAATGACATTTGATACATATGAGAGCGGAGTCTCCCCAGGATCTGTCCCAGACTGCTGTGGTATATGGTAGGATCATTACTACTAAATGAAAACTAACCAGCAACAAATTAAAATGTTGGATGAAAACTACTTTGATTATTCAAGATAAATGATAATACTGAAGAACTTCAAGAAGGCTATAAAAAAAGTTACAGAAATGATCAGGTATTATTAATTCTTGCCAGCTGCAGTCTTAGAAGAAATCTTTCAAAATATTCATGTTTTTTTAAAGAGTTTCTAAATGAACCATGAAGGAAAAAGCCTACACGTCATAAGGAAAACTTTGACGTAAACTTTTAATGTACAAAAACCAGAAAGCCCAAGGAGTAAGAAAATAATACTCAAGGAATTGCAATGTCATTATTCAGGAAAGTGTTTTCAGAATTGAGCATCTCAGTTATCAAGACTAGCATTATGCTGCTTTGTGTGAACATAAACAAATTCCAAATTAAAAGTGCAGCACCTGTCACAGAAAGGATTGCTATTTGAGTCTTAAGCAGAGTCTTAACCAGAGTCTTAACCATCTCTTAATAAGAGATGATGGTAGAATCAGATATCTGACCTTTACAACTCACAGGTGTTGTCAGGTATCTTTGTGCACCTTGGGACCTTGAGTCTTGCACTACATATATTTCAGTAAACTGAACCTCCTATAAACCTCCAGTAAACTGAAAGACCTCCTGTCTAATCTTAAGATCAACTGGATCAGTCTTTCCCCTTTCATGCAGTGAAACTCTCTTTCTTCTATGTATAAATTGACCGCTGAAAAACTGTCCACTGAGAACGGTCTACAAAAAGTATTAATTCTGTGAATGGGAATTTCTTGGGACAGTGTTAGTGGACTTGGGCCAAAAAAAGTATATCAGCGATTTCTCCAAGAGTATTGGTGATTGAATGCCTTGTGCTTGTCTTCCGGCATGGCTTTGTTTGCTTGTGTACGTGTTTCCTGGATGATCATCTTCTGTCTGACAGCTCAGTGATTAAAACTTTAATTTAAACTCTTTGCTTGCTTAAATGGAACTATGGATGTCTCTGACTAATATAATATTATGAAAAAAAGGGCAGTATCAGCTCTCTGTTAATCTTCGCTTAGGAAGGACAGACCTGAGACTTTTCTTGAGTTGCAGCTAAGGCAGAGAGGGAGCACATATGATCATACATAACCCATTCCACATTCTTAGGGTTTGAAAACAACACATACATCTTTGAACATGTAACAGTTAGTGGAGGGATACAGATGGATAAATACTAAGGCACATCTTAGTATTCTTAAAGGCCTTCAGGCTTTATGCATTCCCTTTGCAACCTATTAGTGATCTCTCTACTAATATTAAATAAGCTCCTTTAAGGAATTTTGCTGAGATTGATTTGAATCAGGAACTCTGAGATTTGCAAAAAAAGGACTCTCTCCTTTCACTTAAAATATTGTAGTATTTTCACCAAAAGCTCAGTTTGAGTAAACCTTTATGCATATGCCTAAACTGCAGTTAGGCTGGGGAAGATGATGTTACTGACTTAGGACAAAATGTCAGAAGGAGACCAAAAGAAACAGGCCACAGTCTTCTACTGAACTGTCAGGCTAATCCTGGAAGTTCTGCATAGGATTTTAATCGCAGTCACATCTTGATCCCCACAGGAATCTGGAGGCCCTTTTAGAGGTAGAATGAATGGCATTCATTTCTTGTCTCATAACATGGACTGTTCTGTTGAACCCAAATCAGAATGAAGCATGTGTTTTACTTAGTTATAAATGCAATGATTTGATATAAATCACTGTGCTTTATGTCTCCAATTTTAATCACAATTTAATTCCACAGGCTACACACTTTTCTGTCATCATTTTGAATTATATTTTCCAATTAAACTTATTTTCTAAGAAAAAGAGTTCTATTATTGGTGAGGTTAGCTATTAAGACATAAAATTTAAGGTAATTTAATCCTTGGTACTTTTTAGTAACCCAGAGGATACACTAAAATATTATTCATTTACTTAAGTAAATATATATATCTGTGCATATATTCATAATTGTATGCCTTTTCATTGCCTTAAAAATGAGTAAATGGAAAATTACTTACTTGCTAGATAGTGATTGACATTTTACTCCCGATTTGTTTCAAGTGTGTTTGCATGGGTATTGGGATTCAGAGGAAAATGCACAACATCAACACTGTAGAATTGTTCTGACTAGTTAAATACCCCCTCTCCTCCTTTTGCTTCCAGCTGTTTAAATCAACAGTAGAAACAGTGCTGGGAAGAATGCCAGGAGGACTCTGATGAACAAACTACAGAGTTAAAGTGAAAAGCAGTTCTTATAAGTTGAAATGAGAGGTAATTAAAGGAAAAAAAATAGAGAGAGAGAGAGAGGAAAAAAAAAAACCTTCCATGATAAAGGAAGGAAAAATATTTATCTTTGGCAAATAAAAAAAGAATACTAAGTATGATATTCTGAAACTTAAACCCTGACTGGAGAAATATTTATGTTCTTGTTAAATTTTCTAACTATTTCACTGTGTGGTTAATCATGATAACACAGATATAGCTGTATGGTACTATTTGCTTTATCAGAGTTTCAGGTAATTTTAACACATTATATAATCTATTGAGCTATGCTTTATAATGTTTAACTTATAAATCTCTACTTAAAAAAAATTGGAATGCTCCTCCCTTTCTGCTCCTGATTGTGCATGAAGACTGCTCCTGTTTATGAGAGCATTAGCTTGATTCTGCATTCTATTCTTAATTTTTTGAAATTATGCCTCTAGATAATGATAGATGTTATCTCTAAAATAATTTTTCTTACTAAAAATATCACTTTAAACAGAAAGTTAGCAGTATTTGTAAATATTTAAATTGATCATACTCATTTAAAAAAAAATAAAGTACAACAGAGCAAGTAGGAGCATGTTCAAAGTGTTTCTAATTATTTTCATAGAATGAGATGCTACCATAAGTGCAATTCCATTAGAAAAACATTTAGTTTTAAATTTTTAACTAATTTTAGAGCTGCATTAGATTTTGAGTTGCCACAGTTTTCTGATCCATCTATTCCGATGCTGGATCACTTTCCCGAACCACAGCAGCTCCTGTGGTTCCTTAGAGACTCTGGGCTAGTCCTTGCCCAAGACCTGACGGGCCCTGCTATCCCTCACCGCTGCAGAAGCCTTTTGTCTCCCCTGGAGATCAAAGATGTCCCTTTTTCCCTATTCCCCCTCCTCTTCTTTCCTTCTCTCTTTCTTTGCTCTCTTTCTTTTCCCTTTTTCCATACTTTCTTCTCCAGTCATTATTTGCTTGGGGGGTTTCCATGACCATTGCTATGTGATCCTACAGAGAAGAACAAAGCCTGTTATGTGCTGGCATGCATTATACTATGTGATGGATTTATTTGTGTAGGGCTATTGATTTTCTCCTTCTCCCCATGAACCAGAAGGTGGCATCTGATTACTGACTTGTAAATTTGCATGTCTTCTGCCTTCATTGCACAGACCAAGCATAGTGATTTCTTTATTTTATGTGATTTATTACCATGAACTCAAACACACACACACACACACACACACACACACACACACACAAAAAGCCCATCGACCTACATTCTTCAATCAAACACAAGTAGTTACATATATAGTTACTTACCAATTTCATTTACAATAATAATAGTTAAGTATTACTGAACTTTTTGTTTTAAGGATCTAAACTCTTTGTGCACTTAGTAGTAGTTTAAGCAACATAGCTTGAGAGTTTGACATTATTATGCCCATTTTTCAGACTGCAAAATGTCATAAGAGGCCCAAAGGTCTCTATCAGAGGCAGACAAAAAACTGTGGCTTAGATCTCTTTACTTTCACTAGTGGACCTTCAACTACAACAGCAGTGCAACCGAGTAGCCTGTTTCAAAAGGTGATGTAATATTTTAACGCTCTTGATTTAGTTCTCCGAACGTTGGACATGAGCTTGTATGATAGTCAAACTCCAATGAGCAACTACTGTTTGGGATGAAATTAATTCCAGTGACGATGGGGGAGGCATTATCTGTTCCACCACTGAGATCAGTTGTTCCAGTCAAGGTGGAAGCATTTGGATCATTTTAGCTAAACAGGCTATGTTTTTAATCCCAAAGGTGTCTGGTGCAATGCTTTTTGTACTGAGTAAAGAACAAATCTCAAATAGGATTATCATAATACTAGAGAAAAGATCTTTGTGAGAGCAACAATAGTAGCCACTAGCTTAGTGCCATTCCCAAGAAGTACTATGGGAAAAAAATATTTGGGTTGGTTTGGCTTTGCTTGGATTTCTCAATATATTGGGTTGACTCAATAGTGCAAGTTGATAGACTCTAAGCTTTAAATAGTTTTGGAGGTCTTACCATGTCAGATGTTTGGAATATTCTGACCCAAATCTTAAGGTGTTGGTTGTTGTCAGATGATTGTTACTGCGACAGAAAGTATCGCTATAACTTATAACACATTATAGGCAGCAGAAGAGAGCAGGCTGTACCCTGGAAAGCTGTCAATACTAGATGACACGTATATTAATTCTCCTTAAAAGCAACAAAAAAAGAGATTGCATCATGAGAGAGCATCTAGAATATGCACAGAAAGCTGGACAGAGGTGCACAGATTTTTGAGTTTCATGGATAAACCAAAAGACCAACCTCCCTCTCCAGGGAAGGAGCAAGAATTACTGGTGCAGGTTATGAATCTGAGTATTGCAAGGTGACAGGAACATGGTGAAATCACAGTCATGACTGGAAGATGGGAACTGACAGGAGTGAGATGTTCAAAATCAAAAAGAATACAGTTAAAGGTGACGGGATACTGATTTATTTAATGCTACAGCAAAGAAACAAGGAGGAATACCTTGGGTGAAAGAGAATCTGTCTGGGTCAAAATCACATAGAGGAAGAAATATATAAGAGGTATTGGTGTAGTATTTTTTGAAGTCCCTTATAGATTGTCAAGAGCATTTATAAATACAGATTTCATACACATACAGTGTTTTTATATAAACACATATGCTTATATTTATGTAAATAAATTATGCAATTCATATAGCAGTATAGTTATCAATGGTATGAGCTATATATTCCTAAGATTGAAATACTATTAGGAACCAAACAATATAAGGAGGATCAAGCCCCTAAATGAAAACTGGAGAAAAAACTCACCAAGAATCCATTGCTGACACAGTTCTCTAACCGTTTCAATGAGCAAACACAAGATAGATCGGTTTTGGATTAGGTTTCCATGCTTCATATTTTTTTTTGGGGGGGGGAGGAAAAAGGAAAAGCATGGAGATAAATGAAAAAAAAAAAGCAACTGCTTTTCTAGATAAATATAGTAAAGGAGAACATTTTTTAATCATCAGAGCAATGAAGAGCAGCTTTCTATTAGGAGAAGTGGAAGCAGAAGTGACTCTAAGCTGGTTTCAGGGTCAAATTTAATACTTTTATCATATTTTCTGTTGCCATTTCTTACAGTAATAAAGCAGACTTGGAAAGTTAGTAAGACCCTTCTACTTTTCTTTCCTGAATTTCACAGTATGGAACAGAAAATACGAAATTTATTTTACGTCATTTTATGTGTCATATTAATAGCAGACAAACTCATACCAGGTTTCTGCTATAGCCAATGGAGAGAAATCGTCACTGCTAATATCTTACCCTACTTCTCCTATATATGTATATATATAAAGATTTATGATAAAGGAAGGGAATCTGTACCCATTACTACATTATAAACAAATGAAGTGGGCCCACTTCTGGATTAAAATATAGTTGCGTAGACCCACAACACTTTGCATTTAAAAAAAAGAAAGTGTATGCATATGTGTGTGTATTTACAAATAGATGTATGTGCATGGATATATAGGAATAGCTTCCCCAAATCCAAAGGAGAAGAATATATATGAGCATGTAAATACTGCATCCCTCCCCCAGCTTTATGCAACTGCAGTGCTATACAAAGCTATTATTTATAAAAGGTAGTAATTTTGTTCTAACATGCAAAACACCTGGCTCCTCAGAATACCATTATGGAGAAAGAAGGCTTTTATGGTTTTATGATTGTTACTATCAAAAAACAATAAGAACATTAAATGTGTTAACTGATATCTAATTGTCTCTGTTTGGCTGGTTTGACAAAATAAAACGCCAGAACTTTCTGGAAGATATTAAAGGTATTAATTTGCTGTGCATATTTATTGCTGATCATAGCATAGAGCACATGAACGCACAGCATTCACAAAAACTGCATTATTAAGCTACATAAGGTGCTCTCATATTTGGACTAACCTTCAATATCCACTGTTTTGACCTAAGGAACAAAACAGAAGGAAAATGGGCAAATCTGTTGAATCATATAGAGAAAAAAAGAAATCACTATTCTTTCTCTTTTTGGTGGTTTGCAAACCTTGGGCCAAACTCATCCCTGATGTTTGTTTAGCAGGGCTGGTCCCAGCAGAGCACCTGGGATCTATGCTCTTAACTTTGGCCAGGTTATTAAGTATTTTACATAGTTTTGCAGATGGAACTTATCCACCAGAAGAAGAAATAAGCATGAATCATGACTTCTTTAGTCTAAGCACAAATACATTTCATTTCTGCTGAGGACAAATGGCTTTCCTGAAGCATCTGCAATCACTGACACACACCTGCTAAGATAGGTACCCAAGTTTCTGTGGGCTTTGCCACTGCCTTGCCATCCAGCAAAACCAACGTCTGATAGAGGAGCTTCTGCCTAGAGATTTTCTTAGCCCAAAAGAGGAGTGTATGTGTTTGTATTTGTATTCACTTTCACATACTCAAGCAAGAGGTTAAGCTTTTCTAACTAGAAAGCCTAATTGTGGAAGGTAAACCTGCTCCTTTAAAACCTTTCCATACTAAGAGCCTTTTACAGTTGCAAATAGATTAAAGGGGTGTTTAAAGGTATAGCATTAAATGAGTACAAATAACTGTTTTACGTAAGTTGCCTGGGGTACATCAGTAGCCTTCTAAATGATCAAAAGGTATAGCTGGAGGCAAGGTCCAAAACCACCTGCTTATATGAAAGACTTTTATATGAGGTAGCTGATATCATACATTTACATTGATCTTCCTTTAAACACTATAATGAAATCAGCATCAAAATTATGTTAAAGTAATGTTATGTCTACCTTAAAGAGACGGGAGCAAGGAGAGCACAGCTCCATCCTTGCATTGCCCCATGTGCAACCATAGTGGGATCGAGTGTTACACATGTGTCTGTCTGTGGGACGACAGTGCTAAGCTGTCCAAAGCTTTTCTAAACAACTAATTTTGACATTGAAGCAAAGCTCTGGGACGTATTTAGTTTAAGCATGTGAGCTCTTCCACCTAAATCAAAGAACGACCTCAGTCTGCACTTCATCTTCTTCTAAGGGTCGTGCTTCTGAAAACTTCAGCTTTAATTGCTTTAATTTGCTCACAGCTCACTGTAACTTAAGAGTGCAACAAGTTTTGCTTGTAGTATGTTTGTGTATTAAAAAGAAAAAAAAAGAGAGAAAAAATAAATCACAGTGACATCTGCAACATTATTAGTCTCTATGCTTTGATCATTGTTTTTCCTCAAGCTTTATCTTTTAAATCAGTTCAATATATCTTGATATCCATATAGCACATCCTCCAAAGAAAAGGTAGTCCCTGAAATAATAGTCAATATAAATGCAGTCAATACCACATAGTACTTCTGGGCTAAGGTTAACATTGTGATAGAGGAAGAGTTGTCTACCTGCCAGCCTGGCTGTTTTTATCAAAAATCTTAGAAACCATTGGTTTATCATGGCTAAATGTAAGGCGGAGAAAGTAGAAAATAAAATCCAAAGTTGGAATAAAACCAGCACCATCTCTCTTTCTGTTATTTAGCTGTCAGGAAGAGCTATAAAAACGAGGTAACCAGACCTTTCTTTCTTATAAGATTTCTGTTCTTATAATTTCTTATAAAATAACTTTTAAAATTTAAGCTCTTGCAGGTGGAAAGTAGGACCCTGAACTCAGATCTGGACCAGATTGATTTACTAAAATTTGGCAATATAACTGACACTTTATTTTCTCCTTTCAAACTAAAACAGGCAGTTCACCTTTAACATGTTTTTTTTTTTTTTTTTTTTTAAGGAAAAGAACCCAAGGAAAAGTCCTGAAAAGAAACCTAAAAGGACATTGATCATCTCCTTCTCCCCC
>VZSV01000142.1:310459-320837 GCA_013398735.1 Nothocercus julius
TTTATGTTGTTGTTCTTCCTTTTCTTTCTTTTTTTTTTCAGTGGGAGGGAGGTCAAATGTTTTCAAAGTTTTCAGGAATAACATCACGTTTAATTTAGAAAAAATGAAATTATATTCATATTTCCCATGCTGGTATCCAGCTGTTTTCCATATTTAATGCCACTGTTGCAACTTAAATAGCTAGGGTCTTATACCAGGCATGATCATGAAACAGCCTGGACTTTGAAATTCCCCTCCAATACAAATAAGATTGAAAGTAGTAATTTTAAATAAGCACTTCTAGGCATTTCTCTTTTCTCTAACTTACCTGAGTGTCAGCACTTGACGTGTATGTTTCAGTCATGTAGGGGCTATGTAGGAGACAAAATTATTTGATGGGTAAGATAGTCTTTTATGATCTGCTACATTTAGTTGTTTTAAAGATGGCTCTGAAATAATATCTACAAATGAAAAAACTTTTATTTCCAAAAATCACTAATTTCTCTTTCCCTGGGTGTCCAGAATAACTTTTCCAACCACCAGAAACCTTGGGGCTCTTGATAACTGAAGATGGTTCAGTATAGTAGAAGGTGTCCCTTAAAACCTCAGATTTCATAGCAGCTACCTGGTATCAGAGTTTGTGCCCACACCATGTTGGCAAGACTGCTTTCATATTTTTTTCTGTTTTAATAAGTTCCAAACTAAGCTCTTGTCTAGAAATGAGGAGACTGAATATATCTATCCAAAACAAGCTGCCTTCATAGCGACAAACAACTTCCAGGGCCCGAGTGAATGTGCCCATCTCACAGCCTGGATCTCTGCATCATTGTCGATCACAGTGAGTGTGGACCAGTTCCTGCTGATTTAGACTAAGGAAATAAGGTGGAAGAGTCTCTCTGCAGTCTTCAGTCCTTCAAGTCCTTCGTCCAGTCTTGCTGGCCAAGCAGTTGGTTATTTGGAAATAAGGTGGCTCTTGCGTTTTAGCTTCTTTCTATTATTTCATGTTTACTGACATAGTTGCCCACTTAAACATGACCAGAATAAAATCCATGATTGGGAAATAGTAAGAAAAATACAGGCTCAACAAATAAAGAGTTCTACAGCTCCAGTCAGGAAAAGAAGTCTTCCAAAAAGTCCAAAAGTTTGGGCTCTCTGTGGGTGTAAATCAATGCAACTGCAAATAAGAGCAACTTTACACCAAGTCAGAAGCCAGGGCAGAGTCTGCTTTGTTAGTATTAAATGAGGAGTTAAGCCAAATTATCCTGCTACATGCTGGATCACAATCAAGCCTCCTATAATCCTTTACCTAGATTTTCTCTTCTGTCTTGTCTGTTGCATCTAAATCCCCTTTTAAATACACTTGCCTTTCATTTCAGCAGGACCGTGAGCATAATTTGCACTTTAATTCTACCTTTGCTAAATGTTCTTAATGTCCTTTTACAGGCATTAATTGATTAAGGCTCTGGCTGCTCATAAGAGGGGATGTTTTCATCCTGAGCTTATCTGGGGGGGATATTGAAACATATCCCAGCCAAGCAGCAAGCTCAAGGTCGCAGGAGGGGGGCAGAAGAAACGGGGAGCTACAACATCTCTGCTCATGCACAGGACTCTGCACCCAGCAAGCCCACGCAAAGCCTCACCATGCAATGTAATTAATTTGTTACAAGTGCCTATAAATAAAATAAACACTGAAATGATCTGCACTTCTCTGTTGTCAACATCAACCCTCATCTCCCCCCATCCCCACACCCCGGCTGCTGACATTATTTCGTGGTTATTGGATGACAGTTCAGTGCCTTGAGTGCTCCTCTCGCTGTAGGGTTAGTAGGATAATTGACAAACCACAGGGACCAGATCCCTGGATTAGGATGACCGGACTGTCAAAACAGCCGTGACAAACTCTCACATCAACTTCTACTGCAAGTCAAGTCTACGAGGAAAAAATGCACCTTGGCAGGGCCAGAAGGGAAGTCTTTAGTTTAAATCTTTTCCCACTACACAAAAAGTGAGAGCAGGGGGAGGAAAGAGCATGGATCTTTCTCTTTAATTCACAGAAAACTCTGTTACAGCAAGTCACAACTAATTAGAGTCCTCGGGTAAACATTTTGGGGTCCTATTGTGTTTGCTTAATGTGTTTACTGGAATGCATGACAGATGTCACTTCTGTTTCTTATTAGAGACTGACAAATGACTGTGTGTTCTGTGCGTGTGCGCGCGGCGAGAGCGCAGCCCACACGCACACACCCGCACCATAGGCTTTTGTAAGGTTAATGTTAGCATCTACAAGTTGCGGGTATTGTTTGCACTTATTAGTGTTTACACAGGCACTTTAGAGATTTCAAGAGTTATGGAAAGCTCAATGTTATTATTACTGAATTGTCTTTTTTTTTTTTTTTCATTTAAATTTGAAAAAATATACATTTTTGAAGGAATACTCATTTGCTTTACTTCAGGTCACTTTTAACATTTCTTCCAAACTTTCAGAAATTCAATCATACATACTTCAAATTGCAGCTAGAGCAGCATCTGTTCAGACAAAAAAAAAAAAAAAAAAAAAAAGGAGAGGTGTTGTCTTTATAAAAATCTATATTGTGAACCGTTAAAAAAATGCAAATACAGAAGAAGGTTATTTAGTTAGATCTGCCAGCTTCCACATAGCAGAGGGGCACCTAGGATTAGAAATTGTCAATTATTTTTAAAATATAAAACTTCAAGATGGTTCTTTATATATCCCTTGGAGTTTGGAATATGATCAAAATGGTTTTGAAATCTTTAATCTCTCTCTCTTTTTTTTTTTTTTTCCCTTCAGTCACTAAGGCTGAAAAGTGAGGTTAGAAAAGAAAAATCTGTAAACACTTCTTTACATTATGCCACAGAATGCAAAAAAAAATTACAATATTGAAAATGAAAAGCTAAAGATAAAAGGAGGAACTGACGTTTTCTACATCTTTTTTTTAAAAAAAAAGAATGTTGGTTTGCATCATATCCCAGAATTTTATGATTTTTTTTTTTATACTGAGAAGCAAAAAGACTTGTGATAGGGGAAAAAATATTGCCTCCATGAGCAGATTATTGTTGATCTGGATACTAAAAGTATTTGCATGCATTTTTAATTTAAGACTTCTTAAATTCATTTTTATTAGGTAATTATGTAATTATTTCAGCTACACAGACCTGTCTGGTCACTGAGCTCTTTCAAAATGTAACCTCCTCTTGGGTTAAAGGAGCTAAATGGGAACAGGCATAAGAAGGCTCCACATGGTTACAAAAAAATGTGCAAAGAAAAGCCAGATCTGAAAACATTTTTAGTCATAGTTCAGAGTGAAAACTTAAAATACATCTAAAAATTCCTGATATTTATCTGAATGAATCTTTAGTGGCCAAAAGGACTTTGGAGAAAAAAAAAAAAAAACAAAGAGACAAACAAAGTGAGAGACCAAAGTAAACATCATCTTCTAGAATCACGTTTAACAGTCTTGGTTCAAATGAAATTTCATTAGCTCCGGGGAAAGTCTGATGAAGTCCTGCGTCGCACGAGTGGTATCTCCTTTGCTGAGAGAGACAAATAAAAAGTTTATTTTTGGCCTTAGGCCAGTCCTGCTTATTACCTGTGAAACTCAATGTCAGCAGGAGACTTGTATAAAAACACGTTTTTTTGTCCAGCCTACTAGTTCCTTTGCTAACACAGTCCTTCCCAGTGTGAATCTGGAAGCAGGGGAGAGGCAGCAACCTGTAGGCAGAGATTTATATTATTCCAGCTGCATCCTTTCCTGTTGCAGATATTGGGAGACGTTATCACAATACACATCAGTCATTAAGAAAAAATCAGAATTATAGAAGAATTAAAATTCAAAATGTTAAAGCAGACTGGAAGTATTTGGGATTTTACAGGTCTATAGGAATCTACTTTTGAAAGACTTGCAGTAGGAAGCAAAATGACACCAGGAAAGGACAGAGTAGATGAATAGATTTAGAGAAAGCTGAGGAAGGATACTGCAATAATCTTCAGCATGATGAAGCATCAGGATAAAGCAAAATCTGACTTTCCATCATGACACTTGGGCCAAATTTGTCTTTCGGTTCCAGAAAATAAAATATATAATTAGCTGTACACTTCTTTTTCTTGCTGATTATTATGTCTTTTCACACTTGCTGGTGTCAACACCACCCCCAAGGGCATGTCTTGATGCTGCAAGTATGCTGAGGGAAGCTTCTAACTTGATTATGTGCAGGAAGGTCTTGAAATTTTGTAAGAAAGTCTATTCTCATTAAATTTTCAGCAATAACTGGAGTTTGTGGCAGTCTTCTCTTCCTGCAAAGGCATAGATATTTTGGTTAGTTAGTACCTTAAAAATGCATAATATCAAAATCCATACGCTTTGGACTTTTTGTTTAAAACAAAGTCATTTTCAAATGAAAGATCTAGAAGTTTCCTGTTGAAGATGACTACTTGAATTTCACAAAATATTAATTTTTTGTTACACAAAATACACTTATGAAACTGAATTAAGTTCTTAAGGTCTTTTGGTATCACTAAGCCTGCAATTTTCACAGTAGCACTATACTATGAGATACCCGGTAGAAAACTTCAAATACCACAGAGAAGAATCCACTGAGATAATTTGATTTTTATAGATTACTTAAGTCTTCTGATTCACCATTTCCAATTTAAGTAATTTTATACAAATGGAAAAAAATAATAATAATAAAATAAAAGCAAAGCCTGCCAAGTTTGTGTGAGCACAGTCACAACATGAGACGGTGAAATGAGTCAACATGACAGAAACTGCCATGAGATGATATAAATCAGGACAGCTCTAATTAATTTTGTGTTTCGGGAAGGAGGAGATACTTTGTGTGAAATTTATTTTCTACTTATAAAGAACAGCTCTGTGTATTTTGCACTGCTTGGAAATTTACCCGCAAATTAGGACTGCCATTAAATGTAGGTTAAATAGTCAAAAAAAAAAAAAAAAAAAGCTGAACCATCTTCTTGCTCCTTCCTTGTCCCACCAGAGCTGTGCTTAAATATATGTAGCTGAAAGATGCTGCAGATCGCTTAAGTTTTATTTGTTATCTGTGAGTAACCCGTTTCTACCCACTGGCTGATTCAAAGAGGTATATGAGCTTGCAGTGTGCTATTGCTAGAAGAGCTTTTAGCTCCAACAGTGAAGAATCCTTTTTTTGTTCCTGAGTGTTTTGCTCATAAAACACTCACAGCAATTTATCAAGAAATGTTTATTATTCCAAGGGTGAATAGTCTAATTGATTCTGACCTACACATCTGATAGTAATTTAATTTTGGAATATTTTTAAGATTTCAAATCTTTCATCAATCTTTTTTTTTTTTTTTTTTCCACAACAGGACAATATTTTCCTGGGATACTCAAGTCCTGATCATCAGCATTTTTGAATTTCCTACTGTATGGTGTAAGTTTGATAAAAATGTAATTATTTCATTTATTTTCATCCAACCTCTCCTGACAGTGCGACAGGATTGCAATTTGTGGTGATTTTCAAGCAAGCTGGAATGTATGGCCACATACAGTCTCCCTGTTGAGAATACTCTCTGGCATGTTTTAATTCCCAAACTCACCTGTAAATTATTTAGGAGAAGCAACTTTTTTGAACATGTTCCCAAGGATATAGCATGTACTTGTTACTCTTATTTATTTTTATTCTAATTACTTTTATTCACATATCTTACTTTTTTGAATGTACTCTCGCCTCACCACGAAGAGCTCAACTTGAACAAACCATGAAGTGTTTTTTTCTGTACAAATTGTTACCTTGCTGCATCTTCCATAACTGACTGCGTGCCAATAATACTTAAATTATGTTTGATGTTGGGTTCAACTTGTTTGTTGTGAGTACAAGCAATTGACCTTGGAAATACACTCTGACGAAGAAGAAAATCATATTGTTAAAGACAGAGCAGTAAATTAAAGAGGTAGCTACAATTTTGAATTGGCGTTTTCCTTTCCTCAAAGTTTCCCTTTTATTGTGGTTCTCCCTGCTAACCACCTTGCACTATGTCCCGGGTCAGAAACTCACAGGTTATCTCATTGTTTTCAGGAGATTTTTTTATATCTAGCTATATTGAGCTATAATATATTTTTATTTAGATGTCACAAACTAGGGAATAATTAAGACAAATGCAGCCTCCCATAACATAAATGTCTACTTTCTCACCATTCATGCCATATGCTTGTGAGGGTTACTGATGTTTTGAACAACCTGCAATTTAAAATTGCAAATACCTACAGATCTGAGTCTGCCTTGAGCAGTCTTTTTGGTTGAAGTTCTGATTCCTGACCTAGTTTATAGTGTTTATTTATTTTTTTGCTGAAGGTAGCATCCGGCTTTTCAAAACAACAAATGCTGAGTTAGAGAAATATTTCTCAACAATAATTTAGTTTGAGAGCAGTCAGTAACTGCAGATGACTTATGTTCTGAGAGGGAGGGGTTATATCAAACCAAGTGCCAACAATTTTCTTTCTCCAGGTAACCATATAGGAAGTTGAACTAGAGCATACTACAGGAAAAGCGAGCAAGGGAGGAGGAGGGAATGGATGAGCATAGGAGAGCTATAGCGCTGCCATTATTTCTGCACATTGATGTGTGCATATCCCACCTTGTGTGACA
Organism: Nothocercus julius; assembly: GCA_013398735.1. Taxonomy (NCBI): domain Eukaryota; kingdom Metazoa; phylum Chordata; class Aves; order Tinamiformes; family Tinamidae; genus Nothocercus; species Nothocercus julius. The sequence continues at coordinate 317,084 of VZSV01000142.1, forward strand.
CCTTCACAGCCACAGGACTCTACAGCAGATCCACGTTTCACAGAGCTGGAGCTGGAAACAAGTTTGGATATATGGTGATGTTCAATGCCTGATATATATCTGTGCACCATCCCAAATACAAATATAAAAATACCTCCTTTCACTATTCACATCTGCTGCTGCCAGATAAATACTTCTCAAACAGGGGCTTAGTTTCCTTCACGGCCACTGAAGCTAATCAAAGCCAAATGTGTATGATGAGGATGTGTATGATGATGAGGATACCAGAAGTGAAGACATGAAAGTCAGGTCTTTCTTATCGAAGGGCAATGGAGGCTGGGTGTAAAATTTGTAAGTATTGCATATAGTATATGAGAAATATATCCTCTAAATATACCATAACAAGATTTTTTTTTTTTTTTTTTATGGGATGTAAATGCTTCCTTTACTGTACATCATAGTAAAGTCACATTACGAAGTAAAGTGGCTTCTGGTCAACGATTTTCTCCCTTCCTCAGAGCTTTCTTCTATTGCTTGTCATCTTTAAAGCAACATGTGCAATATTCAGCAGTTAGAATCAATAAAAAAGAAAAAAGAAAATACAGCTCCTTGGGGCCTGCTTGTTGCTAATTTTAATAGCTATCCAGCATTTGAATGCCACAGTGACAGGATTTCTGTTACTTGATTACAGAGCGAGTCTGCCAATAGTCATGTAAAATAAAATGTTATTGTAGGTAATATATAATTCTCCACAGAGCAAGGCTTTGAATACAAAGCATTGATACAAGTATATTATTTAATTAGTTTAATGAGTACTTATCACATTAGATAAGGGAAAATAGACCAGCAAAAGCAGAAATCCTCATGCCTGTGAATGCCTGCAGTTCTATAAAGGGAAAAAAGTCCAGCAGATTTCCAAATAAAAATTCAAATAGGATTTAACTTTTACAGCTTTGAGAACCAATAGGTAGATTAAAAGTTAGCTGAAAAAAAAAAATGCCTGAGGGAGCAAACAGTTGCTTAATGAGGATACATGAAATGAAATTAAAACGCATCCTTAAAATGGATACATTTAAAATGTAATGTTAGCAAAGTCACATCATTTAAATCACATTCCCATCCATAAAGTGACTACATTTGGTCTATCTGGAAAAACAGAATGAAGAAAACATACACAAATCCTCTAATGATCTCCCAAATCTCAAAGGCTGGCTTCCAAATTGTGGAATAAGATTTAGCCCACGGAGAATATGAATGGTTACATACAACGCAGAAAATCTCATTTCAACTGAGTGAATCTTCAAAGCTGTCTTCCCAAAAGGGCTGGATGTGCATGTTTTGGCTAGTGAGAAACAGATTAGTTTTACTAAATATTAATAAGCCTTTCCTATATGCTTTATTACTTGTTATATTCTCACACTGTATTTCTTAGCAGTTAAGTGTCTTATTGATCTGACACAGGTATTTCGCTGTACAGGCATAGTGACACTGAACATACAAGATGTTAAAAACCTGCCAGCTGCAGATATGAGTTGACAATGTCTATTTTACCAGCAGTCACAAAACTCTCGCCTATGGCCTTATCCTTTACAATATTCCACCAAGAGGCACTAGCAATCTGTCAATGATCTACTCCAGTCTTCAACAGTGTTGTTTGTACAGTGACAAGGAGCAGAATTTGGCCCTTGCTGAGCTTATTTGAATACTTTAATGAAATAAATGCAACCTCTCCTCTCCTGCCCTTTACCTCATCAAACCCCAGTCATGCCAATAGTTGCTCAAGAACAGATTTCCTGCTGGGTTAATTACCTTTAATTATGATGCTTTCCCTTGAGGGACATTTCACTGCCAATCAGTCTGATATGGTGGCGAATGGGATGAAATACACGATAGTTTAATTGCAATAGAGATGCTTTAAACAAACCTTCAGTGTGGACCTTCCTCTGCATCTCATCTGTAATGAAGTTCTCATTGCCTTCAGCAAGTAGAAGCTCATGATGTGAAGGTTTCACTTTGTGTGATCCCCAATGTCTATGAGTATTTCCTCTGCAGTATTCACATACTGGAATTTGATCCAAATTTCTTTATATAATTTGTTTTCTGTTCAAAGAACTTAGCTGATAAAACATTTAGTTTATTTAGTTATTCTATTGCAATGAATTGGACTTCAACAGCCTAACATATTGGCATCTTAAAAGTCTAAGTACAAACATCTTCAAATAGAGAAATATGGAATAATCATTCTCTAATCAAATTCTCCATGCCATTAAATTGTTTATCAGCTCCTGCCTCAATTATTTCTTTTTGAAGCTGAGGAGTCCTAGCTAAGAAAATAAATGAATCTTTTCTTTACCTCTTGTCATCTTTAATTCTCCTTTGTATCATTTCAAGGGGTGGAATGTCTGGATTTGAACTGGGAGAAAAATAACTACCTTCATTATTCAAGTCAACAGCTTACTATGGATTTATATAAACAATTATACTATCTTTAATTTTGTTTTATATTCTTTCCCAGATAATTTTGGTATTTCTCAAAGAACCACATAGAGATTTTGGTGAGGAGAAAAGATCCTAATTCAGGCCCTTTGGTGTGTGCTCTACCTTCTGGACAGTTCTGCCTCCTAACTCCAGAAATAGTTTGGGGGATATGTGAGGTAGAATTTCCATGTTAAGTACTCCGTTCTTATAAAAACACATTTGACATATATAAGCCTGCCACACCCTGACCATTACCCTATTACATGCTGCAGCAAAATGCATTGTGTATATGGAAAGAGACATGTTGAAGCAAGTCCTCAGCCTACATACGAAGTGACATTTCTTATATAAGGAGTTGGTTGTAAGATGGAGAAAAATTGCTGAGAACAATTCTCTGTATTGTAAAACACTTCTTGCATAGCCGAGACAGCCTTCAGCAAACGGCATTCAGCATGTACTGCTCCGAGGCTTATTAGGATTCTGGTGAACAAGCTTCTACAATTATGATTTGATTTTAATTAGTTTAGATATTAGCAAAATAGGCCCCAGCAGCCTTTAAATGTCACTGAGTTTCCCAGAAGGCCAAGGGTGTCTCAGCCATCTTTCTTGCTTTGTCCAAAGGGCCTCCGGGAAACCAAGAAAAAGCCAAGAAATATCAAAGACTCCAGTATATTGTGGTCACCCACACTAATCAGCTTTGGGTCTGTTAAGTGTCTCTTTGACTTACATTACCGAACCTTTTAAAAGAACCACATTTTAATAATTTCCTGAAATTACCCACTAAGGGCATATGTAACATTTAGCACATTATTGTATACACTGCAGTGAGGTTCATCAATCAATCAAAACAGAGTGCAGTGTGCATGTTGTACTACTTCACAGAATACTGTTGTTGTTGTGAACTTTTCAAAACACTTTGGTGCAAGTCTACTCGGGTGGTAATTAATTAGAGAGAAGGTGACTGGTGCCACTGTGTATGGGAAAAACATCATTAGGGACTGTGCAGAAGCTTTTTTGTTAGTTGAAGCAGCTCATTCACTTCTGTGAGGTTTGGAGATTGTGGTACAAGTCAGTCCTTAAAGAGGAAAAAGAAGGAAGCAAAGAGTTTGAAAAGTTAGAGCACAACTCTTTTAATGGAATTAAGCAGGATAAACACCATACCAAATATTATTTTTATCACTATATAATTAAAATTGGCTTCTAGAAGGAAGGGAGGAAGGGAGGAAGGGAGGAAGGGAGGAAGGGAGGAAGGGAGGAAGGGAGGAAGGGAGGAAGGGAGGAAGGGAGGAAGGGAGGA
>VZSV01000142.1:320862-360869 GCA_013398735.1 Nothocercus julius
AAGGAAGAGAAAAGAAAAGGAAATGGCTCCACTGGATTATTAATCTAAATTTTTAAGTGGTTTAAGTGGGACTCAGCTCCAGAACTTAGTTGTTTAAGAGTGTGTTTAAGGTAAAACACTCATGATTATCCTAATCTAATGCTCAGGCTGTCTAAACATAAGCAAATCGGGCTGTTTGAGTTGCCTTATAACATCAAAGAACTCTGCTCAGAACTGGCAGATAGGACAGGAGATGCAGGAAAGCTGCTTCCTTCTGGAGGAAGCCTGGAGGCCAGGAACAATGCACATGTCATTGCAAAAGTGACTTCAGAAACCTGGGCTAAAGGAACTGATTTCACACCCTAATATCCAGCATCTCCACTACACTGTGTGTTGTCAGCATCTTGGAGACACTAAACTGTCTGGAACTCATATTCCCTAAACACTTATTATTTAGAACAGCTCCTCACCTTATTCATTGGTTTTGAGGTTATGTCGGTGGAATGACCCTGTGTCACCTGTCAAATCAAGATTACTGAGACATACCAAATTTTGCAGACAATAATGTGCAAGGAATAGGATGTTAACATCAGCTCTAGTCATCAAAAAGACCAAATATAAGTAAAAAACAAGATAAGTAAAGATCAGTGGCTCACACACTTTAGTTGAGAGAGTGCATTTGTGCATGTTCACATATCTATCAGTTTCTCCCTAAGGACTTTTTAACACAGTTGTCAGTCTCAACAAAATTTGAGACACTGGCAACTCTTTCAATGACCTAACATTTCCAGAAAAGTCACTGGCTAGCTGGGCAAAGGTAAAATATCTTTTCTTTGTGATTGCTTTGAGAGACTGCTGCAGTACAAACTCGACCCTTCACTGATATTAGAGAGTCGACAAGGAAAAGCTATTTGGTACTCCAGCAGCAGGAAAATCTCAGTGTTTGCAGTCTATTAAACATGAGAGTCCAAACTTGTCACTTCAGGCCATAAGAAACTGAGCTTCATAATTTGCGCTGTTCTTGGAACTAAAAGTAGTTGATGAATATCTTCTCCAGGGTAGTATTCTCCAGCGGAGTTATTCTGAACTAACTGAGAACAGAGTTATTTCCTTCTGACTCTTTCTATTCCCTTCTGTAATTTAGATGAAAGAATGTGTTTATTTTGTATAAAAAAAAAAAATCTTTATTTTCAAGCTGTACAGCTATAGTACCCTAAAAATGATGGAAGAATTGTATTGTGTTGTATATCTACGCTTTCTCCACTGGTGTAGATTCTGACTTGGTGATATGGCACTAGTCTTACAAGACCCTCACATTTCTTTTGATTGCAGTGAGAGAATGAAAGGAATTAGGAAATTAGGAATTAGGAAAGAATTATCCTTTGCTGTGTAAGAACTCTTGGTCTCTTGCCTATTTCCTACTACTTGCTCAGGGCTTCTTCTTTGTTTACGTATAGATGTTGAATACTGGTTCAGAGCACAGCACAGCTGATCGAGGACTGAGCAGAAACTGTGCATCCTTTTCATTAGCTCAGGCAAGTGTTGTATGGCTAAGAGTTGTCTTTGACTTTCAGCCCTCCCCTTGCTTTGCCCAGTATGTGTGTGTGAATCCCGTGTGTATGCATGTCGCAGTGTAGTTCTGCACTGTGGTTTTGGGATGACTGCCATCCACCCAATACATCCCCCTTTGTTCTTTCCAACAAATGGGAAAGTAAAGTGTCTTCTGTGCTCCACTGTTTTTCTCTCATTCCTTAGCTGCTCTGGGGCTAGTAACTGGAGTAGAAGCCAGTCCAAGGTCTAAGCATAGCACTAACCTGTAATGACTGCTTGATCTGTTTTTCCTTGCATACAGGTGAAGCTACAGCAGAGCTCTGGGTGTCTTTGGACACAGTGTCTTTGCATGGCACAGTTCAGTGGGTGAGAAGTTGCCAAAATTATGCAGTTTGTTCTGTACCAACTTCTAGTTACATATATTTGCTACTAAAGCTAAAGGATTGGTGTGTCATAAGTAACAAGAAATAAGACTTCAGCTCCAGTCTTTCTTCTCTTGTTCTTTTCAGTCACTCTCAGCTTTTGTCTAAGTGAAGATTTTTGATGGAGGAAAAGCAACAGAGATATGTTACATTAAAGGGCCTATCATTGACTGTGCTTTATATTTAATTACAGCTTTGATTCCTGCTTGAGAATAGCTATAAGGCATCTTATTGTTTACAGTCACCTCTGTCTCATTAACAGCAGGAAAACTTTCACTTTTTTTTCCTCTCTTTTTTTTTTTTTTTTTTTCCTGGCACTATTTTCTACTATGAAATGAACGGTGTCTGACAATTCTGAAAGTCTGATGTGTAGAATGTATACATATGTATATGTGTATTTGTGTATGTATATATATTTTAAAGGATCATTGAGCTACATCATTCAGAAACCTCTTCTGAAGAAATCATTTCTTTATGAGAATAACAGATTTATGTTATCTGTTCTTCTACACTGAATCTAAAAATACTGTTACCTTTCATCCAATCTGCTTAACAAGTGGAAATACAAATCTTGCCCCCTATATGGCAGATACCTTATTTATTAAACAGCGACTACATCAATTATGCATAGCGTTTTTATTTATTGTCATGTAGTTTGGTGCTCAGAAAGATTTGCACAAGGTGGGTAGATTTGAAGGAGAAGAGGAAAAGGAGAAGAAATAGATTTATTATGAGGTTAAAAGACTACAGCACATTAATTCAGCAATAAAGAGTGATGTAATATGGTAGAAATGTACAAATAGATTAAGGGCTAAAACGCTTATGAGAAAGACACACATTTAAGAAGACAGTGATGCACAGTCACATAAGCATAATCACAGATAAGAAAGCACCTGAAAATGCCCCTGCGAATATTTTCTCTGCAAAATGAACCATTTCATTTCATTTTAGGAAAGGAATACAGTCAACTATAAGCATATATAATTGAAACTGTAAACACATCATTAGAAATTGTGATGAGCTAAATGCTAAGAAACTACATCTGCTCCCCAGGTTATTGTCTGCTCTTAGAATTCTCTCATCCTATATCTATACTACTAAACAAAACAAAAAAAGCCAGAGATTTTTCTCTGTCCTTGAGGCCAGCTGGAATGAGACAGCTTGCATCCATATGCTTAAACTCTCTTCCTCCTGAAAACAGAGTGGCTGCATCCCACCTGCCATTTGGAGATGCTTCCTGTGCTGTTTTAACCCCCAAATGCTCAGGAACTGCCATGCCCGGGAGCACTTAGACGAATCTGGATGATCGCAGGGCAGCATTCTAGCTTATTCCCTCGTCCTTCCTGGCAAGGGGGACCAGCTGATAACAAGGACTTGATCAAAAGAACAGAAGAGAAGGAGCAGTTTGGGAAGAAATGGGCATACACACAAGGCATTGAGGAAGCTTCTGTAGAGATACAAATCTGCTAACAAATACACAGAACAGGCATGTTTGGGAGAGACGACATAGATGTTCTAGCACAGAGACATCTTCTTCAATACCCTGTCACATTCAATATTTTAGAAATGGATTATGTATTTCTCCCTTGTCTCCTTTCTGTAGTTAAAACATATACATTGTCAACATCATTGCAAGAGAATTAGAGTCATAAACCCCTGGTATCTACACTTATTCCTGACTGTTTGACTCAATGCAGAGGATATGTCCTTTTACAGGATCTCTGACACAAAAATGAGGAAAAATAGAAAGGGGGGTGGAATGATTAAGGTGGCTGGATAAAATCATTAAAGCACAAGAGATGATTTCAGGAATGTATAAGGACCTGACTTACTGCTGAATTCAAGTCCAAAGTATTCATATCTTCACCAGTGGAGGGGTCACAGCCTAAACTCCTACGTATGCATATATACATATAAGCTCATATACACATCTTTGTATTCTCAGACCCATCTTTCAGTTTGAAGTAATATGAATAGGTGCATTAAGAGTCAAATAACATAGTAAGACAAGTTATAAAGGCTCCTGTTCATCCCAAGCAGCAGGCATGGAGAGGAGGCTAATAGTAATTTTTGCTTCTTTTCTTGTACAGTGGTCGGAGTTTGATTGACTAACACCTCCATCAGAATTCAGTCATAACACAGCTCTGTGTTTTCCTGTGGGAGTTTTAGCTATCCCCTCTCTTTGGATGTCTGTTCTACCTGGGTCTCTCTTTATGAAAATCATATCTGTGGGTTACTTTGCCCTACTTTGCAACTACAAGAGCAGCAATCCCAGTTACCCCTAAATAAAAGAGAAAACAAGAAATGTTAAACTGCTGCTCACTGTGCCTCAGCTAGACCTCTCTTTGCAAAGGGGCAATGGGAATACTTATTTTTCCATTGTTGCACTGTCAGAAGGAACAGTCAGGCAGAATGCAATGTTATGCTGCTTATAAAAGCCTTTATTCACAGATGAGTTTTTTTTTCTTTTTTTTTCTTTTCTTTTTTTCTTTTTTATTTGTATTTTAAGGTCTTATTATGCCCTAGTATAGTGCAGTAAAGCCCCATGAAGAATTACAGCCATAATCATCTGAAGCAGTCAAAGTATCCAGATAGTGTGTGCTAACTAAGGCAGGATAAATCCAGCAGGGTTCAGTTAGCAAAGGGCTCAGTGGATTAGGCTTGATGCTTAGTTCACAGGGGTTGGAAAGTGAACAAACACCTGCTGTTTTATTTAGNAAAAAAAAAAAAAAAAAAAAAAAAAAAAAAAAAAGACAAAGAAAAGAGAAAGAAAAGAAAAAGTACCTCCCTTCTAAATGTCACTTTTTCTATACGGCACTTCGCCTTTCTCTGGAATAATCGCCTTTCCTGAAACTCCCTTAAAGCATTTTGCTTGCAGAGCTTCATCCCACACATCCACTTGCCTTTTTGCTTTGAGATGGAAGGGGAGGAAAGCCAAGTAGTGTCTATCAATTCAATGAAGTGCACATCAGAGAGACCTCCAGCTCCTCGGCTGTGGAAGCAACTTCGCTTTGTCCTCACTGGCCTTGCATGTCATGGTGGGACAAATAAAAATGGAGAAAATGTGGCTTTCAACATTTATTCTATTAGGTTTGAATTAATTGAGAGACTAGAGAGCTTTTCAGTGATATGAAAATAATGCCAGCAAACATTACAATTAATATATTGATAAGGTCATGAAGAAGGCATCGTATCTCTTGCTGAAGAAACCTCAGAAGGGAAAGAAGCAGAAAGGCTCTATTTACATGTGGAAATCTCTCATTTTGAGATTTGGGGTGTTATTTTGGTTAAAATGTGCTATATTTCTAGGACAGGGGTAGGGAATAGTTTCAAAATCTGACAAACTGTGTCCAAATATTTCTGAATGTTCCTTTAGTGTGATCTTACCATAACTAAAACGGCACCTGGAATGGTTGAGTAGTCACTTCACAGCGACCTCATCCACTCTGGGATGAAGAGAATGGTTTCTTCTCTCACTGAGAGAAATAACTTCTTTCTGGCAGAAGCTGACAGAAGCTGAATTGTTTCTCAGATATCTTTTATTTTTCTTTTTTCTTTTTTTCCTGAAGGAGGAGACAAACCTGTGACAAAACAAAAGAGTTGCTCTTGTCCTTTTCTCTTTAGTTTTGTAGATTTTGCACTTTGTTCCCTACTTAACAGAGGAAAAGATTTCTCATTTCTCTTCTTGGGGCATGCAGTTAAAGCAAATTGGAGCTGGTGGTCCTTAGTAGTTCAGACACTTTGCTTTACATCCCCAAAGCATGCAGAGCCATGGCCTCTCTGTTTAGGTATTTCCTTGTGGTGGGACACACAGCATCTCACCCTGGAAGCACTTCAAAGCTCTCTTCATCACAGTACCATAATCTCTTCTGTAGACAAACCTGCTTAAAGAGCAACCAGTCCTTCATTCCTTCCACTAAGAGGACCATTACTCTTGAACTCAGTTGTAGGACTAGTTTCTGTCCCAAGGCACTTAATTTAACTTAACTCCCTTAACATTAACTCCATAGACTTTGGCACACATTTTAGCTCTGCTTTATGGGAGCAAAACTGTACAGCTGTCTGTCATAATTCCATATTACTAATCAGATATGTAGGAGAAGTAGCATTTTCTATAAAACTTTCAATCCAATCTGAACATATCCACACAATTTTCCATTTTTTGCAATGAAAACTAATAGCTCCTCCAATATTAGGTTCACTGAGTGTGTAAGAATAAACGAGTAAATCCGAAGAAACGATAATCCAAAAAAAAAAAAAAAAACTTGCTCTTCCCTAAGAATATACACAAATAACAAAAACTTCTCCATCCTGACATATTCTGTTTTCTTCCAGTCTTTGAGTCAGGGGTTGGGAACACACATTCCTACAGCTTCAAATACTCTTTCATTGATAAAAGTCACCTAGCTCACAGATCTACTTATACTGCTGTCACTAAAGATCTGGAAGATTAACCCAATTCTGAAGTTGAAGACTGACTATTACAAAATCCTCTCAAGGAATACAGAAGATATTCGAAACAAAATTTTTGTTAGTGGGAAAAGAAGAGAAACTTAAACGAACAAAGCCAGACAGTAATTCTGCCTTTAATTCAACTATGACTTATAAATCTCCTCTGATTAAAGATAATTCCAGCATTTTAAAGATCAAAGTCTTACTCACTGCTTGATTGGTTTTTAAGTTCTGACTTTATATTCCACTAAACTATACACCATGGAAAAAAAAAAAAAAATCAGCATGCGCCACTCTGTGGGATAGTATTTCATTTAACAATAGAGCATGGTAATTGCGTTTACATTTGTTCTATTACTGAGCTCTATATCATGACATCACTGTCAGAAGATAGGTTTCAGTCAAGGACTTGTCATGATAGATGTTCAAAAGAGGCATTTTGTGGTGTTTCTTTCTAGCCATAATCCCATGAAAATGTGAAGCTACTAGGATGTTGCAGCTTAAGACATCTGATATTTCCATCTGCATTTGAAAATCTCATCTATGTTTGTATCATGCTGTCATTCTGATATATGCATAGATTTTTTCTTTTTTTATTTAAGAGAAAGTCATTCCAGAACTTTAAACAATATCATTTTAATTACTTTGCTGTACAGTGTGAAAATTTTCAAGCTTTGCCTTTCTTCTTTATAGCAAAAGTTTTAGGAAGTTTATATAAATTAATAAAATCCCAGGCTCTATGAAGCCAATCTTGCTTTGAACATGCTTTTATTGATCTTTCAGGTAAATCTACTGTGAATGTTATGAGCCAAACCCAGATCACCAACTTCAAACAGAATTGGCAGTACCTGTAGAGAGTTTTCCCTAGCAGATAAGCTTTCACTAAAGCCAGAAGAGCAAAGGTGAGGATAAAAAACTTGTTTAATTAACATTTCAGATGTATTGCTGGTTGAATGATTTAAGGCAGCTTAAACTACCCGTGTTGTATTGTGGATAATGTCATTTTTATAAGCTACAGATCTCAGTCAAACACCAGTAAGTAGGTATGTTAAATTAGAGAGTGCTAACTTAACTATGCTTCTTTTGTTTTTGTTTGTCTTATTAGAAGACTACAACTTCTTTACCCAGTTTTCTGAACCAAGAATTGTTGGGAAAGTCATAGCATATTTTCACTATTTGCTAGGACTATTTTTCATTATTCTGAGACAGAAGAAAAGGGAGAATCCCATATGCTGTTTTGTACAAGGCTGTTCCCTAAAGTCTTAACCCAAAAAAACATTGAAGTCAATGGAAGGTATCCTAATGTTTTGAAGATTTTCAGACCAAACCTTGGTAGAATGAACCGGAAAATCAAGTTCTCAAGCTCCTGTTCTTTCTTCTCTCTAGTTTTTTTCTGAATAGCAAAGAGGATTCTAAAGAGCCAGATTCAAAAACACTGTTCCACAGTGAGTATTTTCGGTCTTGAACAAGAGCATTGTATACTTGTTCTTAGATATGTCACTAATTCATCTACAAAGGCTCTTCTTTTCTGTATTTTATGCATTTTATGAGTGTGATTAGTGACAGCATCCACAGTACCTGAGTTACCTCTCTGTAAAATGTTTGGTAATAACCAAGTCCAAAAGGTCTTCATGGAGTATTTCCTATTCTGAACTGAAATCTCCAGAATCAGAAAGGTTTAGTCAGAGTGTAGACACTTGGCAGAGATTTGTGGGGTATCACAATATTGCTAAGATTCATGAAGGTTCACCTGAATGCTCAGCAAATTTTCCAAATCCAATTAACGAAAGGGACCATTTCCTGTATAATAAAAATGATGAGTGTGATGACAACTCTTTCACAGCTTGAACTATTGCTTAAACTAAAGATGAGTGAGCCAGCTTGGCTATAAAGAAGAATAAATGGTCATGCTTGCCATTTACACTATACTCAGTTCATCCCATGCTGGAAGCATAGTTGAACAATTCATATTATTGTTCAACAATTGCAGTGCAGCAATTGGTACCTGGAAATAATTTATGTTCACAGTGACAGCATGATGTGAAGGGTCCATAGTGTAAATGAGAATTAGAATTGTCTGGAATAAATATGTATCTGAATAGCTGTAAGACTTTTTTTTTTTTTAGTGATCTGAGCTGCTCATGCAAAGTCTCAGTCTATATGTCTGTAGGTCTGTGCATATGCACACAAAAATGTGCTCATTATTATTACTGTACCAGCAATGAACATTCAAGAGCAAATTTCTGTTATGGTAGCCACTGTTCAGTTACAGAGTAGGGGACAGTTATGGATCAGTTTATTACAGTTTAAACAGACAAAAACTAAAGAGATAAAAAAAGCAGACAGAAAAGGAATGTCACAAAATCACAAAATGTTCAGTAAACTAAAGGAAGCCATGATTTTTATCTAGTTTAATTTTAGGGAAATTTATAGAAAGTGAGGTAAACAGGAAAGGGCTGGATAAGCAAAAAGGCAAGGGAAAAGAGAAGGAAGGCTGGAAGTTGTGATAAGCAGCCAGGGCAGTGAGAGGAGAAAGAAGAGAGATGGAAAAGGAGAAGGTATGGAGCGAGACTGGACTAGTAAAGGAAGATTGTGTCATATCAGCACGTAGTGATAGAGGAGACAAGGTTCATATTTCCAGAGGTAAAAAACAGATGCAAAAGTAAAGTGAAAATCTTCATTTTTCTTTTACTTAAGCTTTACTTTGAGTTTCTCAAACCTTTTTTCTGACCATTTCAAGACTGAAAGTGAAGTAGGAAATGAAAGGCTGATTGTATATCTCTGTTTGTGTATCTTTTGAAGAAATGGCAGGGACAACAAGAAAAGAAAAGAAAAGAAAAGAAAAGAAAAGAAAAGAAAAGAAAAGAAAAGAAAAGAAAAGAAAAGAAAAGAAAAGAAAAGAAAAGAAAAGAAAAGAAAAGAAAAGAAAAAGTAGCCTTTTAATTAAAGGTGATTATGCCTTTATACCAGACAGGAATCCTAAAGCAGAGACTCTGAAATCTGGACAGAAATCTTGACCTCAAAAATGCATTTTTGTGTAAATGTTGAGAAACAAGTTAAATGACAGAAAATGTCTAGCTCTGCAAAGTCTGACTCTCCTATTTCTGAGTGTAGGCAATTGTGACAAAGATGCACAGAAATAAAACAAATTTCCTAGAGTAGACTTAAAGGTGATCTATCAGCTGTGAAAGACTGGTTTCAAAACTGGAGATATCTGCATGTGATATAGCTGAGGGTAAAGATCATTTCTGTTGTTAATTCCTATGGAATTTTCCCTCAGCAGATATGTCGAGCAGTCATAAATGAGGAGAGTCATCTGGGACTCACCTGTAAATTTAAGCATAGGAATTTCATTGCTGGAGATAGTCCAGACAGAAACTGGAAAGTATGATGTGAATTCATTTATTAAATTGGGATCTTCTCTCAAATATACCATTCCTAATCTGACTTGCATAATATCCTATTCTAGTTAACAAGACTGTTGTAATCAAATTTGCAATGGAAATGAGACTGATAGCATTGTAGTGTGAAAGGTGACACTAATGTTGACTAGTTGATCAAGAAACTTCTAGGCATGTAGAAACTGAAAGACCTGAGTTACAAATGCTTAAAAAAAAAGGGGAAAAAAAAAAAAAAAGTCTGGAGAGAGTCAAATCAAATAAAGTCATGAAAAGAGAAAAGCCAAACTTCCCAAATAAGCAACATTTTTATTATTTGCAACAAGCCACAGGCTGCTGCAAACATCCCCTTTCCTCTAAGATTCATGGTCTAAATGACCATAGGATTAAAGTATTTCTTGTAGAAACTGTTGGCATGATCTGGGCCCAGTCTCATAACCTGTAAAAAAATACCTAGTTCTTTGGAGATACTGCAAATATGACAAAAGAAAGGATCCCTTGATGCCACTTTAAACAGTAAATGACACTATTATACTTCAAGATAGACTCAAGGCCTCAAGTCAACATTTTTTCAGAGATGAATTACAGTGAAGAGTGCTACAAACCTGTCTTACTCTAAACAGAAATTAAGGTGACAGGATACTCATGGGACTGAGAGAAGTTAAAAGGAACTGTGTTGCAACACTAAAGTTAAAGCCAACTCTTTTAATTTCACATTCTTTGCATTATCAGAAAAAAAAAAAAAAAAAAGCTATTGCCCATTTTAGATCATATGGCTCACATTGAACTGAGCATTTTTAAACAAGTGCATACGTGAGAAGCCCTCCCCAAACCAGAAGATTGCTAAGCATGACGTACTCAAAAAGAACATTCAATCATTAGTCCATGCTCTAAGCGGCATGTCAACATCTCATGACAAAAAAGATGTAAAGCCCAAAATTCACATATTCAGGAAAACACCTTTTGAAAAGCAACCATTTGAAACTGCCAACGAGCTGAAGACAAAATGAGATTTGATAGAGGTGACAGAGCCTGCAGCATTAGATCAGCTCTTTATTTGTCATAGTGAGCACAATATGCGGTGTTCAGTCTGACAGAGTCACTCGTGACCTTTATTCTGCCAAGTCAAATGAGAGGCAGGATATCTAATGCAATATTGCATCCTGGAAATGTGTCTCGGAAAGCCTGTAAACACTGATTTGAATAGAAAATGAAAAATCTGAGCACAGAGACTTCATCCAGGGATGAGCTGTCACTTCCCTGCTCTACCATTTGATGTATGTTCTGTTTAGACAGAGGTTCAGCCATCGGCTCACAGAGCAGCATTCAGAAAACAAAAAGCCCGCCAGATCCAGAATATCTTCAGTAGGCTGCAGACTTGCAACGCAGCGCGTTTTGACCCATACTTGTCTTTTGCTGCTTTCTCTTTCCCTGCTTCTCTACCAAAACCCAGTGGGAAGTGTGAGTGAAAGTGGTGCATCCCACCACTCTGAATATGAAGTTTTACTGCATACCAGTGCTGCCCTTTTGCCCATGAACTGGAATACTCATGACTGGCTCAGCAATATTGGATGTTTCTGCTTATTCCCACCTGCTAAGCTTTGCATCCGTGGATATCTATCACCTTATAATGCATGGAAAGTCCCACGCCTGCTGGTTCTTTACTCCAAATCTTTGTTGGTCCCATCCTAAATCCAGGAAACAGATTCATACTCTTTGGAAACAGAGTGTGAATCTCCCCTTCCTTAATGTCTTTTGCTTCCAAGGTGGTCGAATCATTCCAGTAACTTCATTCTGCAGAAGCAGAAAATGAAAGTCAGCAATTAAGCAACAAAAAAAATAAGAGTAAATGGAACAACAACTCCGGGATGCAGAACATTTGTGCAGTCCACCTATGTCTGTGTCTCATAACATTTGTGATCCTGTTTTGATTATCTGTAGCATTTTGTAACTTGAGTCATTTATTTTCCACTCTTTATTTTCTTGCTTGTGTCTTCATCTCAGCTAGGGCAGGCATTTCTATTCTCAAGCCAGATCTCGCCTTCGGAGTAGCCTCTGAAGTATGCCACTGTCTGTTACACAGGGACATATGTTCTATTTGATTTTAAATGATTTAGTCAAATCTCAAGATTCACACATCTACACCAAAAACTTACAGGTCCAACATGTTTTGAGCTAGACGTTTCTCTTCTTTCCATAGCTAAGAAAAGTAAAGCGCTTTTTTTTGATATCAATCATATGTACATACTATTAACTCACTGAAAATATTTTGAATATATTTATACAGAGAAACTACTAAGATTTTTCAAATGCATTATGGCCAGTCTATCTTTGTTCCTGTTCAAGATATGAAAACAGTAAAATGGTAACATCCTCCAGTTTTCTATACTGTTGCCTGTCATACGGAATGGTCAAGGTTTGTAGGATTTCCTTTATAAGGACATTCAGTTCTGCCCAGCTCCGTTCTATACTTGCCCTGAAGAATATATTGCTCTGTTCATGAATCCACTGGATATACTTTTTTCACTGAATTATATGAGTCCATTGCACCTGACTTTTTGCATTATGTTTAGTCGCTTAAGACTTTGATTCAAAATCTATTTAACTGAAAGGAATTCTTCCCATTATCTTCAGTGGTCTTCAAACCAAGCCTCTGAGTTTATGTCAAACTGTAAACAAGCACACTTAGATGATGAGAACTGCTGACTAGGCTAGATTTACACTGGTATAAAGATGGGGTCATGGTATGGCTAATCTACCTCACTCTGGTTGTTGATATGAATATGAATTGATATGAATAGTACAGAAAAAGAGTACTGCTTGCCTATACTCCTGTAAATTTTGTCATTGTAGATATACTTGAGCTAACTTCAAACTAGATATGATGAATAGCAATAACATTATAATTCTGTCAATAAACAATTAAAAACTGTTAAGCACAGTCTACAAAATCTATGCAGGGCTAAAATTTACCGCAATTAATCTGCACAACACTGTTTTGATGCAGTAGTACTGCTAGCAACATATAAATTACCCTGGTAATTAACCTGCACAAATTAATTTGGTCTGCAACTACATTGTGATGTGCATCCTTGGCAAAACTTGCCTTATCTCCCTAAAATCAGTACTTGATTTAGAAATGTCACAAACTGAATCCCTGGATCTTACTATTTTTGTTGTTGTTGTTTTGGCTGTTTTGATCAGATGAAATGCTGTAATAGGCCATCATCTCAAAATGTGCTACCTGTCTGGATTCAGACCAATAACCTGGGGGCAAAAGACTTCATTCCATTACTAATGTCCTTATTCATCATTTGACAGATTGAGAGAACATGCTGTGAGATGCTGTCTGGTTGAAGATGAACCACGAAGGCTAGTAGTGTTATTGAGACATTTCTTTTGATGTCATCAGTCTGTTCATATCCTTGTTGCCCTAGGATCTTACCCATGTAGGGACTGAGAGAAGCTTTGAGGAGTGTTCAATGCCCTCTAATCTTCTAGAACTTGCAGCTGGGATCCACTTCACCAAACAATATACATTTATTGAAAGGTAGTCTGACAGTTTTTAAAGGCTGCTTGGCAGATTGTTTTTAGCAACATGTTTTGATTTTCTGTATTATCAACTTTCCTTTACACCTGTGTGATACTAAAAATCCAAGCAAGGCATCAATGTGGGGTACGAACTGAGACCATTTATAAGACACTTGGATAAATACTCCTCAGGGGTCCAGTAGAACAACAACAACTCCCTAGGAGTTCAGTGATTTTCCTTCTACAAATTCAGAACTTTTAATTTCTGTCTCTGTCAAGGAGATGCATCTTAACATTTACACTTCCCATGTGATTTCTTTGAGTGGATTTTTTTCTTCTTCTTCTTAAGCTTGCAGGTGTCTCAGGTAACTAAAC
This sequence comes from Nothocercus julius, assembly GCA_013398735.1. Classification (NCBI taxonomy): domain Eukaryota; kingdom Metazoa; phylum Chordata; class Aves; order Tinamiformes; family Tinamidae; genus Nothocercus; species Nothocercus julius. The sequence goes on from VZSV01000142.1 coordinate 334,571, forward strand.
AGAACAGTGTTCAAAACACTCCCCAGACATTTTTGAAATGCTATTCATACCACTTTCTGGGATACTTCACACAGACTTTGTTGGAGCATGGCATGTCAGGCAAACTATCCACCGTCCAGAAATACAATTGATTGTAATCAACAGGGAGTAATTGCAGTGCTTAAGTGAGATACCTATGGTAGACTGTAGATCCAATTTTTCTCTGTTGGCCATGAGAGATCCAGAGCCTGTTGCTAATCCAAACTGAGAAATCATAAAACAGTAAAATATTCTGTGGTTTTTGAATGAGTGATCTGAGTACAACTAGTTTTGCTTGATTCTTGCTTTTTCTGCATAGGTGTCGACCATGTTTGCTGCATAATGAAGAAAAATACCTAAATTCCATTGAGTTTTATTAATTCCTTTCTAAAATGAGTTTGTCAGTTTTGGAGAGAAATTTGTAGACCTCTACTGGTTATTAGCCAGGGAATAAGATATCTGTTCTATCATATATGTCCTGCAAAACTGAGCTCTTGTAAAACCTGTGGATTAAATAAAGCTGTCAGAGTTGTGCAGTGAAGAGATTCTCATCCTGGCATTAGCAGAGAGGCTGTATTCTGCATGGGCTTTCAGAAGATGTGCCCTTCAGTAACCTCAGCTGTAAGCAGCCAAGTCAGTGTAAAATGAATTTGGTCCAGTGCAAAAAGCAAAAAAGCTGCCTGTATTCCCAGTTTATGTGCCTGTCCTTCAGAGTTATATCAGCAGCAATAACTGTTCCCAGTATATGTTGTGTCCAGAAGAGGAGAAACAACTGGAAGCTCCCAGCAGCAGCTGGCAAGTAACGATGATTGAATTCCAGATGGATCTAAAAAACTAGTGATACCTCCTGGGAAACTTTGAAAAACATCTTACTTTTCAATGATCCTGTTCACATCACACTCTTTTTAAATATTTCTTTTCCTTTGTTCTTGGCACAGAAGGAACAGATGAGCTCCTGAGAAATAATTCCATTTTGAGAGACCAGCCCTTCCAAATAAAGACAGAGAGAAGAAGAGAGAAAGAGAACAGGCACTCAGTTGCAGATTTAATCATCAGCTGTTCATTTATTTTGTTCATTTGTGCAATTTCTCTAGCCTGATAAATATTTTTGAAAGGATTTTAGTAAAATCACATGATAAGATATGTTGGAGGTGATCTGGTCCAGTTGCTCCTAAAACAGGCCAAATTAGATCAGATCACTTAGACTGTACTCAATCAGTCCAGTTTGACATCTCCAGGGCTGAATATTTCACATAATTTCTGAGCTCTGATTCCAGTGTGGGACCATTTACATGGTAGAAAATAGTTCCTAACTCCTAATTGGAATTTTCCTTGTGGCAACATGTGCCTGTTGCCTCTCATGCTGTGACTATGCACCTGTAAGAGAAGTCTAGCCCCATCTTCTCTATGTGCTCCTGTCAGGTTATCTCCTTAGCCTCTTTTAAAGTTCACTTCGTACATCATGTTCTCCAATACCCTAACAATTTTGGTGGATGTCTCCTGGAGTTGCTATAGTACAGCAGTGTCTGTCTTGCACTGGAGAATCCAGAATGGGATATTTCCCAGTGATACAATATTTGGAATATTATCACAAAATGATGTCTTCATGCAAGTTAATACAGCTGACCATGAAGTTCACTGCAAGAGTATGTTGTGGACTCAGCTTATTGTTGGAAAAGGGTCTGGATTTTGTGGGTGCAGGATGTTGTCTTTTGCTGTTGGGGTGTAATTTATCTTTAAGCATCAAGTAGGCAAGTCACACCTAATTGACTTTCTTATTTTGCAACCATAGATTTTGGTCACACCTTGATTTCTCTTTTTTTCTGCCAATGACACACAACTGACAATCCCCAAAATTTAAATGCATTGACTAGCTCAAAACTTGGGGTATGATACTGGGTGACACTGTATGCCCAGCAATAGTCAGAAGGTCAGAATTTAGTAAAATCCCTTGTGATTTTATACTCTATGAAATGAAAGATATTAACTTATTTTGCAATATTGAAAGATGATGGCCTCTGGCATATTAATCCTTCAAATAACTCTGACTTATAGCCCCTTTGGCTATAAAGCATTATACTTTTCCTCCAATACTATGGAGTTGGAAAATACACTTAGCCTGAAAGTTTTCCAGCTAACTATGAAGGAAAAAAGAACCTCTACCTGTAGGATTATTCAGGTTATAATATCACAGCACTTAAAATTCTACAGCCAAGCTTGAATAAAATTTGTTAAAATGTTGAGGTTTCTCTGTTAATTTTATTTGAGAAAGCTCCTGAGACATAATTATGGAATGTCTGAGATCATATCAACGAGAAGTCAGTCAGCTAATTAAAATCAAACTTGAGGAGACATATAATTTTAAAAGCAGCTTGTTAAATGGCTTTCCCATACTATTTATATCTCAAAAATAATTTGCTAGCCACAGAAATGAATAGAATATTGACATAACATATTTAATAATTAGATGGTTAAACTTGGGTGAGATGTCATGAGTGTGTCAGCCCTCTTTAAATCACATATAGATAGAAGCTGTAAAATAAAGGTTAATTATTCTAAAGGAAGACTGATATCAGCTGTCTTCCTTTAAGAAACATGTTTGACTGTTTTGTGGTAGAACCATTATCATTAGATTTTCTGCCTATTATAAAAGATTATTGCTGTTTATCCAGTTTGGATATCGTTGAATATATCCTTGCTTTAACTAAACCATCTCTTTAAGAAAAATAAAATTTCAAAATATGGATCTAAATCTTCTTGAGATGGAATACTCATCAGAATGCCATTGCAGAGGTTAATTCTTTTCAAAGTAAATATACATCAATTTTTGTTTAAACTGCATTTGGGCATCTTAAAATATATTTTTTGTTACTTGTATTTAGTGCTATTTCATGAAGTTTCAGCAACATTGTTGCATGATTGTCATTCCGCAGCATGTCAAGTCATATCATAATAATGTCATGTTATACTGTAGCATAATAGTAATGCTATCTTTGTATCACTTCTGAAATCATTAAGTACGACTACTACTTAGCGTTGACGGAACCATTGTATTTTATTTTGTAAACATGTCTCCTGTTTGCGCTACAGAGAAACAACCTGACACTTTGACATTTTAAATAAGGATAGAAAGCATGTACTAACCATATTAATTAAAGGAACGGTTGATTTCAGTATTTGGAGAAAAAAAATATAAATGTAAAGTAGCTGCTGGTATACTTTGAGAATTCCACTGAAGTAAGCAGTAGGTTTAAGTTACAACACTCCTGAGAAGGGGGACTCACAGTTCTGACAATCATGTCTTTGAAAGATTTTGGGTTGTGTTCATATTTGGGGAGTCACAGTGGAAGGAGAGTATTTATTTTGAGTTACAGAGAGCTGCTGAGTTCTGATGAAATATGCATTATAGTGTATACTTGATATTCACTCTTTTTTTTTTTTTTTTGCTATTTTTGCTGTCAGGTTTTCCTGCAGCAAGGACACATCTAAAAGAACTGCAAAACAATACACTGTCTCAGCAGTCAAAGTGCAGATGACTTTGAAGAAGTCTATGGGTAAGGTCTAAGTAATTTCATAAGATCTCCTCTGTTTGCCCCTGTTACATCAAGTAAGAAGATGTACAGATCATTACTGGTAGCATGCCAGTGCTTCAGGACCTTACCTAGTGTCTGCTGTATGTGCTAAGAACGAAAGAGTAAAGAACTGGTGATTTTTGAATTACACATCTGAGAGCCCATATAAACAAGGAAGTCATCCAGCAGTATTGCTCCCAGATCCGTTTTGAAAGGAATAGTAATAGCTATGATAGATCTCTAATGCATGTTCACTTCTTAGGTGACGAAGTTCCATCATGATGGGCAAGTAAAAAGTCAGCAACAAAATTGCTCTGCAATTGCATGAAGTGCATGAGCTCTGCTGAACTCTGCCGATGTGCCAGACAGATGGCAGAAAAGACTATCAGAAAAGCCATAGTGAGACTTTGAGTGCTTTCTCCAGCAACAAAGGGAAGGGGGAAGTCCTGTGGAGGCAGGATGGTCCCACTTCGCTAACATTTGCAAAGAAAGACTCAACTCACTAAAGAACTGATATGCTTGCAAAGAGAGTGATACAGGGCCAAACTCCCCTGAAGATACTGGAAAGACCACCTTGTGAGGATGGCCATAGCACAGTCACATACTCCTTTTCAAAGGGTATAAGAGAGTCTAGCAGTGATGAGTTGAGCAGGAATCAGGAACGACACCTGAACTCCTCTTCCTGGTGCAATGCATCACCAGATGAGCAATGCAAGTTTTGAAATTTCTAGTTACCTGTCTGTAACTACCAGGCATTGTCCAACACATTACCAACATTTATTAGTCAGTATTATTGGTATTTCCAGCACAGTGTCCACAAACAAACCTTGCCTAACTGTGTAGCCTCCTGAATGCTGGCTGCATGGGAAAGCTGATGTACTCGGTCACCAACATTTTGCTCAGGGACTTGTTTAGAAATGTAAGATTGAGGTTAGGATGGTCCGGAGTTTGCTTTGTGTTGCAACATAAGGTTTGTGAAATTGAGGGACTGGATATGGATTTGTTGACAAATTTTCCTATGCCAGAATAGGTAAACTCCAGTAATCTAAGAAATATGAGCTGCACAACCAGGGGTCTTGTTGTCATCACTTTCAGTCTTCTAGTGGCAGGATTAGTGAGTCCAGCTCAGGAGGGCTGGACTCCTTCCAGATAAGATGCTTGGACTTGTCCTTACAATTCAAAAATTAATACTTCACTGTCAGGGGTCCTTGAATCTATTCTGAAATGGTTATTTTGAATACTACTTCTTCCATCCTGGCATACTGAAAACTATTTAAGTTACTGAGTCCTCCTAGAACATATGCATATGGGCTCTCAGAACCAGATGCTGATGCTAAGTACTCAATAGAAGTCCTTGCTGTTGTTACAATATTCACTGGCCAGAAGTCGTTTACACAACCCACAGGATTTTCAAATCATCTTCTTGTGTGACTAATCCAAAATGTAAGGAAGATGGATGCTTTTTGTGCTAGTTTTGTCTCCTCCAACCCTGGTGCACACTCTCTATTTCTCTTTCTTACTCAAGTGATCCAAAACATTCCTCTGGTATCACATTTTTGATCAAAGAATTGGATACATTTGATTGAAATACAAACCCCTTGGCTAGGAAGATTGGAAAATGTGTTTTACCTGGGAAGACTATCCACCATTATCTTCCAGTGAAAATCTGATTTCCAAATTCAGTTCTTTTCTTGATCCACAGGATCAGAATTTGAAATGAGATGCAGGCAGCAGCTACAGAATACCTCCCACAGACTTTCAGCTCTTGCTTGATTCAGGAAACAAGCTAGCAAAATATTTCTTTTCGAACATCACTGCCTTTCAGTATTTGTGTTGAAGTAAAGATGTCAGAATATCTTGAGAAAATCTATTTTCATGTTTGGGTACTGGAGAATCTATTTGGATTCAAGGCAGACAAAGGGCCTCCTTTTCCATTCAGTTTCAAAGACAAAATAAAAACCGAGAAATGTTCTTCCCAGGCATCTTCAGAACTGACTCTCACTCTAATTTCTTACTCATTACTTTTAGTCATATGCTGCTTGCTCGCTCATCCCAATTACCAAGCAGTATCTTAAAGAATATAGTAATGTTCAAATCCACATCTTGTAGCAAATTACAAGTCTGCTACTCTAGTCCTTCCAAGTCAAGAATTAGGAGATAGAACCCATTGTAAAGTAGATTTTATTTTTTCCTGGTGAATGAGACAAAGTGCCTGTTTTTAGCTCTTCACTGACTCAAGCTAATGTGCTTGAAATGTGTGACATATCTGACTTAGAGAATCAGTCACTTGCTGAATGGCTGAATCTTGCCTTTCTTATTCCTTCAGAGCAAATTTCATTTTCAGGAGGAAAGAAAAGACTTTTTTTTTTTTTTTTTTTTTTTTTTTTTTTTTTTTTTTTTTTTTTTTTTTTTTTTGTGGCTAGTTGATTTAAAACAAAAAGAAACCACCAAAGAGCTGAAAGTCTAGAATCAGTCCTGTGGAAAAAACATCAGTCCTGTAAGCAAAAAGTTGGTAAGGAGGTCACCAATACAAGATAAATTAATTTTTGAATGGTTCCATGATTCGTCATAGAGGCAAAACTTTTACATCAATGTATTTGGCATTCTGAAATGATTGAAAGTATTGACTGATGAATTACTGTGCAAAGGAAGGTTCAGAGGATGCCTGGGATATCCTGGCAACAAAGATCATATGCTTATGCCCACCTTATTCAGTGTCTTTACCCAACCTCTAGTTCCTTCACTTTGTTTCAGTTCCTCTATGTTTTGGGATCTGACAGGAAATTTAATTTTTCTGAGCTAGAGATTTTCTATTCATGTATGTCAAACCTATTTGACCCTGTCAAGGCTTTCAGAGAAACTTGAGTTTTCTCATGTGATTATTTATTGCACTATAAATAATTATGTCTACTCTTAACCCTATTGATTCCTTTTTTTTTTTCTTTTCCTTAGCTGAAATTTTAATGTCTATAAACATTCCTCTACAAATATTTTATATAGTGGAAAAAAAAGGACATTTTTACTTCACATTCTGAGATAACATAAATGTTAATTTTGATTTTCTTTCAGGAAAAGATGACACCAGGCATGGCAGGCAGTTCTCATTAGATGCCAAGATAATATAATTTTTAAAACAGATCTTTGTTTTAAAATGCTTAAACCAGAATTTTTGATATTCTGGAAAACAAGGATATTTCTACCAACCTGTGGTAACCTGTCAAATTACCTAAATAAAACTACCCCACAAATCCATGCTCTAGCAAATTTTAAAAAGATATCCAAGTATGCAAGATTAGACTGGGACAGATGGTATTAGGATGGGGGACTTTGTGCATGACACCTTGAGGGGTTTCTCCTGACTTTACAGTGGCTTCTCTGCTAAGCAGGTGACACAGTCTGAGAGGCTGCTCCTTACAGTCATAGGGAAGTCAAGTGAGGCCCTTTCCAATTTATAGTGATCATTATTGAAACTTTTTTTTAGGAGCACAGAATGGGTTTGTTACTTAAAAAAAAAAAAAAAAAAAAAAAAAAAAAAGGGGGGGGGAAAAAAAAAAAGAAAAAAAAAAAAAAAAAAAAACTGCTGCCAAATTGTGATTTAAACTGAGATTGGCATCAGCAGACATTTCCACATCAGCCTGTAGCACATCTGGTCCAGACCAAACAAATAGAAGATTTATTCTGTCAGTGAGATCATTTAGCATTCCTTTTCATGCTTCAGAAAGAGCCTGTACCTGTCAGTCACCAAAGCACTAGGCTTTTGGTGGCTGGGCTCTGTTGCTCTTTCTGACTAGCCTTGATCTGAGACTTCTAAGAAAGCTTGTGTTCACCCGCTCCACCTGGGAGACCGGTACCCATGCCAAGTTCATTTCCATAGTCTTATAAAAATCTCCTAGAGGATTTCAAACATCTGCTCATAAGTAAAGAAACATTGTCTTGAGATATAACAATAATATAAAGGGCAACTGAACCTTCCTTGCAAATAAAACTGAGCTAATAAATTATTTTGTTTCAACAGTTTTATACAATTCAAACAAAAAAAAAACGAATACAGCTAAACAGACTCACAAAAAATCAAGTATGAAGGGTTTTCTTTTAATAAGTTCCGATACATTTTTTCTTTTAATCAAGAGTATTATTTTTTATTTTATCCTTTTTTTTTTTCCCCTGACTGCTTGATGCTAATTATTGAAGGAAAGATATTACAGAAATAGGAGAATTTACCTATTGCTCTGACAATCATAATCTTTCATATTTCCTAGCACATTTCATGTAAAGATTGTAAATACTAACTAATCAAGTCTCAGTGAAAACCCATATCTCGTCCACCCTCCCCTTTGTCAGGTATGTCAGCAATGCAAACTATAAATACACCTCCTCATTGTGTATAAAATTGAACGTCTTCAGGCATGGAATATGTTAACTATTGAACAGACTTGACAATACACTATGAAAATTCGGACAGGAAGGGAAGGCAGATAAAAGAGCTAAGAGACATTAAGCCACACAAAATATAATTACCTGCACTGGAATTTAAGTGCAATCTCAGAATTAAACTCCCTGCTAATGGGGCCAGATAATTGTATTATAGTCAAAATGGGTCAGAACCTTTGTTTTGCGTCTTTGGCAGGAAGTAGGAAGATGAAAATAAGGGATAGATAGGAAAAAAAAAAAAAAAAAAAAGGAAAAGTGCACTCCTTTGACTGTATTTTTTTTTAAAGTATTTAAATAGGAATGTATGGATAGTTTATTTTTATGCCACGCAAAATGTTATGTTTAAGAGTTTAGCTGAGTAATGGACTATATAAACTGGGAGCTGTGTGCAAAGAGAGGCCCAAAGTTGTCTTCATAATCTTCTGAGCTCATAAATTTGTTCTGTCCATAGTCTCTACTGCCTGGACACAAATGGGGAGAAGACAGTAATCAAGTCTATACAGAAGAGCAATTTCTCTTAAGCTACACCTACAACTATGGTATCAAACCTTCAAACTCTTACACTTTAAGCATATGTTTAGTATCATTGACACTGCTTTATCTACCTAAAGTCTACTGTAGTAATTATCCATTAGGAGAAGGGTAATTATTACTTAGTGAGTAGGTCCAAGGGTAATCCCTTGGTCGACTAATATTTTTTATTGCTGTTACTTTTTTGTTATAGACAGCATTGATATTTTAATTTGAAAAATATCCCTTCATACAATATTGAGGTTTCCTCTAAAAAAAATTACTTAAAAAGAATAAAATATTTTGACTTAATTTGCCCAAATTCATTCATTTGGTCATAAAAGAGCCCATCAAAAAGGCTGACCTCAGCCTAGAATAGTCACTCTCCACGAACTCTGTAGACAAAAATAGGAACAAATATATTTCTTTAAGGTTAAGACTCATGGTAAGGGCCAAAATCCGGGCACTCTGGATAGCCTATTGGAAGGGTCTGTATGTTTCCTCCCTTTGATTATGGAAAAACACAGATGAGATTTTATCTTGGGCTAAAACAAACTCTAACAATGTCATTCTGAAAGGTGTGCTATAAACTTGTTCTTTGTGTTCATGTTTTGCGAAGAAATACAGATCAGAGGCTGCACTGCAAGAACCTACTGCAAAAATCAATTTGTTTGGTTCAATGGCCTGTGCAATGCAAGAGGTCAGAGGAGATGGTCGCAATGTTCCCTTCAGCCCTTATCAGTCTATGCATGAAGCCATTAAAAACAGCTATTGAAACTCTATTATTCTGCTTTCCGATCATCTGACAGGCAGGTTCCCGGGTCTCACTCACTCTGACACATTTCTTGTACATTCTGCAGCTGGCTCAAGTCACGTGGCTTTTACTTTTCTAAGCCGCAGACTTGCTCTTAACAGCACTTTTAGTCCATTCAAATAATGAACAATGATGCAGTATAGGAATTTGTCTTCCAGCTCAGCCCTTCTCACCTTAGAATGCATTCACAGGTATGGACGAAGACCATGCCAGTTCCTCTAATTAACTAACTCTTGCAATGAAGTCAGTGGCTAAAGAACCCTCGTCTGTCATGGGATTTTAAAATATACATATATATTGCTTTTCTTGCAGTAACTGAGATAAAAAAGGGAAATATCTGATACTGGCAGATAATTGGTAAACTTATTTATTTTCCTCATAATTTCCTACATAACCAAGAAATGGAACCCTCAAACAGGAGCCTGAAACAAATATGGTCACATCACCATTTCCTTGTCAGTGTGTGAGACAAAAAAACAACTTTTGAAAGTATTCCTGGCCTAATGTGGTGCAAGGCATACATGGTAGAAAGGAGATATTCTAGGCTAGCTTTGACCTAGGTATCTTGGCAGAATACCTAGGAAGTCAGCCAAATAATTTCAATTGTGGGTGGGTGGAGGCAAATTGAGCCACTTCACTGGCTTTTACTCCACTCACATGCATTTTCCTACCTGGATTGACATGGAGAAATACACCTGATCAGAGATGCACATCCCACAGAGAGTCTATTGTCTTTCCTGCAACTACCTCATGCAAAGGCAATAGAATCCAACCTGGATCTCAGCTTTGTTATCATTCCAGGCTTCTTCTTCCAGAGAGTCTTTTGTGGTACCTTCATCCTGCAATACCAAGCGGACATGAAGGTTGTAACCCTCTGACACCTGCTCTAGATGCCCTTGGAGATCAAAATCCCCTGGCTGTGTACCCAAGACCTAAATCAAAGTGACCTGCTTTTCAAAAGCACTGAACTCTGTTTTTTAGAGAAGCTGACCTCTTCAGTTTATTCAGAGTTATTCAGTTATTCAGTTTTCTTTGATTTAAGGTCCTAATTATGAGTCCAGCAGCCCAATATTAAGCTTCTAGGTTAAAACACTCAAAAGCAGCTGGGGAATTTAACTACAGAGTTCCCATTAATTTCAGCACCTTTGAAAATCTCTGCCGCAGGTTTGAAAAAGTAAATTTATAACTTGATTTTTTACTCTACCCTTTACTGCTAATTATTCTTATCTCACCCATTTTTTAATTCCATACAACAATTTGGAACTTTGCCTTAATTCATACGGTATCTCTGTACAGCATCAGTTCTTTGCTGTTTCTTTCTTGGAGTTTTCCACGTGACATATATTACATAAGGCATATGATTATTGCTTTTGTCCCTGCTTTTCCTACCTGCCCCCTTTATAGTAATTTCTGTTGCATGAACTCCCAACTATTTTGCTATTGTTTTGATAAAGGGAAGAGTCATTGGTCCTCCTCTAATGAGCATTGTGGTTTGTAACTTTGCCAGAAAAACATCACTTTTATTACTCCCACCACTTACTCTTCCTTTTGGTGTCAACAACAATCATGCTCCCCTTCAGCATAAAGATGGTCAGACAAAATTTTGTGACTCCAGTTATCATTATTTGCAAAAGTTTCGTATTTGGTCTGAGTAGGCACTCAGATTTTTATACTTGTCCCAACCTGTATGTGTGGAAAAGCAGGGAAAAGAAGCAGAGATATGAAGTGGAAGAAAACACTGCAGGTTAGCAAATAATTGACTTACCAATGGATTATTACTTATCATGGCTCTGCTGTAAGGTTCTTCATTATCCTCTGTTTTTTATTTAGATGTGTGTTGCAAACAATAGTTGTATATGACATGACATGTCAAAGCTGGCTTATTTCCCTGTTGCGGCATTTAATAAACATGATTAGAACTAGCCTATGTTGTGACTCCTACAGCATAAGCTGCTGATAGTCTGCAACAATTTGTCTGAAAAGGATGACATGTAAAAGAAACTAGATCAATAAAAATCTGCCATTCTCAAAAGCTGTGCAATGTTTCAGTTATTTTGTACCATCTAAGACAGAAAGTTCTGTAAGTTCCTGGAATTTCCTTTGCCTGGGGAAATCTTTTTACGCTGACTTTAGAACAGGACTCTGCCCACACACAAACAGCTGGTAAGACAGGAACCCAAACTGACAAAGGGACAACAGGCTATTATTCAGTCCAAACAAACTAACCAGTAAAATGATTGACTTGACTCTATCAAAACTTTTAGTACTTTATATTACAAATTTTCTGGCATTAGCAGGCACTGATGAAAAAAGGGAGGAGGTTAACAACCTTTTGAAAATCAGACTGTAGACTTCTATGGAGTATGAAGGTTTTATACCCTATTATCATAGATAAACAGATTTTATTCCTGCACTTTTCTAGAAAAGTTCATAATTAATTCCCTAATTTTCTGCTTCCCTGTTTTTAGCAAGTTTGAGTTTTTAAAAACTTGATTTTTTCTCGTATTAAATTTTTTGAAATATATAGTGAATTAGCACACATAAATGTCATTCACTTAAGGAACTTAGCTCCTAAGTCCTTATTAACTGCAGAAATGTGTTACAGTGGCAGTGGAAGCCTGTCTAACTTCATGCCTGCTTGCTTCAGCCACAAATTTCTGATATATACAAGTGATCCAATAAGGGACTAAAAAAATTCATGACCTTTTACAACTACAGATGTAATTTAAGAGGAAAAATTCTCAAATAGGGTATTTCTCATTAGCCACCTCTTAAGACTGTTTTTACCAGGTCTTGCACAGATGTTTGAATTTTACCCATTTGGGTAATTTGAACCCGGAGTTAAAATTCTATCTTGCTAAAATGACAAGTTTTTGAAGTGTTTTTTGGCCGGGCCAACTAGCCCTCTGCCATAAAATATGCACAGACTGTGAGTCAATCTGGGCCAGGGACCATTCCCACCTGGCACTTTGAATATTGTTAACAATTTCAAAGGCTGGGAAAGTCTTTTTTTTTTTTAGTATGGACATATCCAGTCTGTTGATCTATGGACCAGAAAAGTATCTGGCTGCTTAGTTTAACAATATAGAGATAGCTGTGTTATCTCTTTAATTCTTATGTAAAATCCTATATGTATTCATCTGGTGGCCAAGACAGCAACAGACCTCAACAATGAATGCTGCATTCAGTGCCCAGCTGGCATAGGAAATCTATAAAGAGTGCATTGTTTTCTCCTGAAGGAATATTACTACTAGACAAAACAATTTCAATTAAACCTCAGTAAAATGAATTTAACAATTGTGCTTTTGGAAAATGACCTTTTTCCTAATCCAAAAATAATTTGAATCCCTAGCATACCTTCTATGGCTATTTTTGTTTGGCAGAACTCCTAGAACTAGACCTGGTGATTTCTAGATCTGAGTTACTATAACCCAAGCCAATCTTCTGTGGAATATAAAATTGTCTAATATTTACTTCTGTAAATGAGTGTTGTGAAAGATATTGCATAAGAAAAACATGCATGCACATTTTCTTCCTTGCAGATCTGCACACATAAGTACCACCGCTGTTGTTTCAACTCTTTGGAGTCTCCAGTTACTTGCAAGTTACACTTGCAATTACTGTTCCAAAACTCTCCAAAGTAACTAAACTATAAATGGAGCTGTGAAAACTCAATAAGCTGAGAGAAGTACCCAAATTTTGCTTATCTACTTTAAGGGGTTTCAAGAAATAGCTACACCATAAAAGCACAGTGAAATTGTGTTGACAAAGTTGTCAAAATATGTATATACAAAGATAACTTGAGACAAATTTAGACATAAAATAGTTTATTTTCTTGAGATTGGAATCTGCCAGAATCTTTACTTATCTGTCATGTATCTGTGATGTAGAATTTATTTTATAGACCAAGAAAGGAACTCAGCGAAGACTTCACAAAAGACTAAAACAAGTGTCATTCACAAAAGAATTCTTAGCCATGGGTTGTAGGACAACTAATCAACATAAGAGAAAATATCAAAAAGATCAAGTATGATAATTTATTAGAGATAAGACATTATAACTAAGTTAAAAGAACAGCAAAGCTAGAAATTTCACAGAATTGAAACTATACACACATACCAGAGTTCACAGACATATAGTACAATAACTACACCCATCCTTTCCTTGGGGTTTGTTGACTCTTGGGTAGCTACTCAGAGCAAATCCCTCTTCCATGGGCTGCACTATTCTGTGTCCCACATCTGCTTGGGTGTTGCCTGTCACAGGATTGAAAATCTTCTCCTTGTATACAGTCTGAATCTATTTCAGTTTAGATCATTGTTTCTTGCCCTCCTGCCATGCACAACTGTGAGGAGCCTGGCTCCCTCTCCTTGATACCCTCCTTGAAGGGTCCTGAAGTCATCTCTGAAGTCATTCTTCCAGCTGGGCAAGCCCAGGTCCCTCAGTCTATTCTCATGGGACAAGTGCTCCTGCCCCGATCATCTCAGTCACTTGCTGCTGAACTCGCTGCAGTTTACTGATGTCTCTTCCTGCACTGAGGGGCCCAGGACCGGACCCAGTCCAGTTGTGGTCTAGCAAGAAATAGATGGCACAAACAAGAACATTTCAGACAGGAAACAAGAAAAAGTACAGCTCCAAACCACTGTTAATACATCTGAAAAAGCCTTTCCTAATTTTACTCTGTAATACAAAGATGGAGAATCTCAAGGGAGAGGTGGGAATGGTGATGCTCATCCCATTTCTCAGTCAAATATTTTTTTAAATAATTTTTTAAATGTATTCTATTTCTCAAATACTTTTTAAAATAATTTTTAAATTTATTCATAAAAGGACTGTATTTAGATAGTAGTAAAGATTTAAAATTGGAAAAGAGGTTGCCTGTTGCCTCAGAAGGAGGTCTTGTCGTGACCAACTGCTGAAATTTAATCATTATGAGACCTTTAAAAAATTCTGTTAGCCCATGCTGTTGAGACTGTTTAGTCTTTTGGCAGGTAAATACTTGTGGGGTGAATGGCTCTGAGGTACAGAGAATAAGGATCAGAAATAGGTTATCTACATCGTAGGCATTTAAAAAGTATTGGCTGAGTCCCATTCTCTAACAGCTGATGGAAACAAATGAGCAGTTTTTGGATAGGTATCTACAGTAGCATGAGAATACAGTGGGAGTGCAACTTCTTTTGGTGTATCTGTATTAGTAAATTATGCAATGCTAGGGCAGGAGCACTCAATCACGACCATCTACAGTTTTAGGTTATTTGATGTTCCCTGGCACAGCTTTTCTAGGCCAGCTAGGACTCTTTCAGACATTTCTCATGAATAGTGCAAGAGTTAGCATGGGCCAAATACTATTCCCAATTGAGAGTTTGGAGGTAGTCAGCTAATTTGGGAGGAGAGAAGTTTGAATAGCATGGACACAGCCAGACCATGCCAGTTGATCTTAAGGTCAAAGACATTATTTTTTTTGCTAGCAGAGAAATAACATATAGGCACAGGCAAATACCTGGGATAAATGGAGTCCAAGAACTCTGGATTTCAGGGCTGCAAGAAAACAAAGAGTATGCATACTGCTCATAAATACACTTAATTTCTCTCTGGTAGCTGGCTCCTATATAAAGGGATATAAGCTACTATTGCTATAACTTACACCATTAATTAGCAATTAATTCTTCACTTAAGCCGTTCAAGTTCTGTTATCTATCTTATTGATAAACTTTCCATTTCTTTTAACAAAGTTCACATGCATGATATAAATTGATAGAATTTTTCCCCAAGAAGGAGACGGCCCAGTACCTAAAAAAAAACACACACATTGACATATAACCACACCATTCTGTTAAAAGAACATGAAGACTGTAGAATTCATAATTCTAAAAACTTGCCTTTCACAGACTTCAAGTTACCTTAATGTGGCTGTCTCAATGTGGACCTTTTGCTTATGTTTATTATAATAATCTCATTCCATAGAACTGTCATTTCAGACAGTTCATCCTTAGATGAAATAAAAATAGCTAAAATATGTGTTGTTCCATGTTGTTCATTTTCATACCTCTATAAAACTTTCCAGCTAGTTCACAGGGACATTTTTATGCTATGATCCAAATAAACTAATACTGCTTAAATAATGTTAGCTACTCAACCTAACACATTTCTCAAATACATAGGATTTGCCACTAGGTTTAGCTGTATCTTCATTTGCTCTGCTGCAAGTCTGCAAAAGGCTAGACAGATGTCCAAGAATGAAAAATTAATGCAAGTGAGATCAAAGAACAGGACCTCTCATTAGAGTTGGTTTGTATCTACACCAGTGTGATTCCAAGGGAAGACTGCAGCTCCTCACTTGTTCTTCTTTTTCTGACTTTTTTTACCCAAATTCTGTCAAAGCTGGTGGTTTTCTGCTTAGCAGGTTCCCAGGAGCTAACTAGTCTTCCCCAGTCTTCCCTCATCTAGTGAGCTGTTTTTTCCCTTGCATACAACTGCCCTATTTCTTAGAGCATTTCATCCTTTTTGCTTTCTAACTGGAAATGCAAAATTTTCCACAGAGGAGGTGCCCTGGGGGGGAGTTTTGCTCACACCCAAGAACGGATGTCAGTTAATATTTGGACATGATTAATTAACAGTAAACCCTAAGGCAAACTTAGCTATTATGAAAGTAAGACTATATTCTGGATTACATGAGTGGCTGCCTATACGATGAAGTTATGCAGATGCTCTGGAATCAGCAAATATTTGTTACAAATTTATAGGCAGTTATTATTTTAAGAAATTTCTTTTCAGATGAATTACTTTTTTCCTCTTAGATGTTATAGGAATGAGCTAGGGATATACAGTTACCTGAAATTTTCTTCAGATATTTTCAAAAACTGCATTAAAAAGCTTTCTTTTTTTTTTCAGAAATTTATTTGGCACTCACATTTTTTTCCCTGTCAGTGGTTCATCGGTACCTTGGCATAAAAGTGTAAGACCAGCCCTACGGTGCAGCATATGTAATTCTAATAAAATTAATGACATATACATTTACCTTCTGGATGGAAAAAAATAGTGTTTGGCAAGCAGAGCTGCACCTCACTACAGCCCACCTTGAAACAAAAAATAGTTAGTTTCCCAGAAGAAATTAAAGGAAGAAAACATAGTTTGCATAGACAAACTAGGGTCACATACCCTACAACTAAGTATGGCTTCTGGGGTAGCTAAATGAACTTCAGCACTAACAGGATGAAACTCAAACAAGCAGGGAGGCAGGCAGAGTTACACAGACAAATAAAAAGTGCTACTGAATCTCTAATGGACAGACATGGTCAGAACCTCAATTGTGTGTCTTATCTGAAAGATACAGGAAAAGGCTTAATAGCCCTTCATTATTACACAAAATTGCATATTTGTTTTGCTTCATAAAAAAAGGCTGTCAATTTTTCTCTGCTATGGAACATTGAGGAGTCTCTCCCAGGGCAGTAAATCAGCATCCGAAAATGCTCTAGCACCATTATTCAAGTTGTTTCTTCTACCTCGGGCCAGGGTCTAAACGTGTTTTGAGACGACGGTGACACTAAGTCCTCTAAACATGACAAGAAGGAGATTTTCATGAGATGACCCAAAACTTTATTTTTTTGCGTTATGTTTTTAACAGAGGAATTTGAAAATAACTTTTGCAGATCAAAAACTTAAGATTAAATGTGATATTTCTCTAATGTAAAATCTTTTACGCTATATCCTGTAAGTATACTCAAAATCTTGAGCCAAGTTATAGTGTCAGTTACGTATATACAACTGTATTCATTTAAATTTCCTCACCAATATAACCAGATGTGAAACAGGGAGTACCCTAATTCTTAAGGGGCATGGATATCTAATGAACCAGGACTAACTGCACTATTATAACATTTGTGCTAGAATGGAATGGGAAAATGACTGATTAGTTGGCAGTTCTCCAAATGTACCCATATACTACAATAAAAGTAACTCATATGTGTCATACTGTGTCCACAAGTCAACTGCCAGGTTGGAAGGTATGAAGAAGAATTCTAAAACAAGTCAATCTCACTGAACACAGAGCTGATGAAGCTGCAGCTGGACAGTGAGTCAGAAGAGAGATGGACAGTCATTAAAGGCAGAAAGAGGGCCTACAGGAAAGCAAAGAGAACCTTAGAGAAACAGAAAAAGTAATAATGAGGAAAGACTGAAAGGATATTTACAAGCATGGTGTTGAAGCGCTTACGGTTGAACTCAATGATCTCGGTCTTTTCCAACCATAATGATTCTATGATAAGGAGATCCAAATCAAATCTGAGATGTAGCTCATTCTGAAAATCTTCTGAGACTGGTTCAGGAAGCATAGAAGAGCATTCATGTTCTTTTAAAAAGTTAAAAGACAACAAGAAACACATGAGATACAACAATAGGCAAAAGAAGTATGATAACCTGCACCAAGGAAGCTCCAAAACTTAAATTCTCCAGCTACCTGGGCTAGATAAACACTCCTGAGAACCTCTCCTTCCTATAGGACAAACAAATACCTTGTAATATACAAGATAATTTACTGGCTCTTTTTTTGGTGTGTGTGAGTATTTGTGCTAATTAATTCTAATAGAGCACTTTAAACATGCAAATGCAGATTATTATTACAACTGAACATGTGTAGCCGATCTAAAAATGACACAGACAATCAAGATTTTAATCAGCAATGTGTCTGCATTTGTTGTTTGTGTTCAGAATGTTACTTAGAAAGGAATGAGGAGGAAAAGAAAGGGAAAAAAAAGACTCTTTAGAAAGCCAATTACTGAATACAAAACTTACATCTTGGAATTCTCAGATGCAGATGAACACAAGAAGACCATATATACCACTAAAAAGTGTTTGCCATCTGAAATTTTTAAGCTTTTCAGTTATAGCATAACATTGCCTTCATAAATGAACCTTACTTAACCAAGTTAAAAGCTTATATTACAATTCCATGCCATTTCAGAGAGAGACTCAGTGATAGAGAGTGCCTGGGAGAAAGAAAAGCAAAGTGCACTCCATAGAGGGTTTTTACCAAATTATTTTAAAATATATTTATAAGTCCCTGTAAAATGAGTTGTATTCACTGATGTCAGTCACAAACTTTGGAAGAACATAGTACAAAAGATATCAAATTTTCTTTAGTAAAAATGGTGGCACTTATAAATGCAGATAAACCCAGTCACAATACATAGCAATAAAAAAAAAAAAAAAAAAGCTTTTCTAGGCATGTGAAGATATTCGTGTTCACGTTCATGATTTTAGCACAGTCTGTTTCAGAGGTGGGTTAAGTACAGGGAGAGAATACTCAATACGGGTAAAATTAAAGTGAGTTCAGGTTGAACATTTTGTGGTTTATTCCATCAGTAATTTAAGATTTATAGCAAGTGTCACATTTTTCATGTAGGCTAAAGAAGAAAATGCAGTACAGAAGATGGCAAAACAACCTTAATTGCGTTGTCATCTTTTCCTACACCAAGGCCTAGAGACACAATCTGTCACTGAAGAACAAGAGGACACCCCTCTCAGTGGCAGCAGTTGCTTTTCTCTTCCCTCCCCATCCCTCAAACCACATGCTGCACAAGCCTGACTCTCCACAGCTACCTTCATTTATTTTTTCTCCTTTAATTCTCTATGATTTCCTGTAAAAGCTATGGTCCTGCTTAATTTCTGTAATCTACAAGCAGCAAAATTCAACTTTATTTCCATTTCTGTGAAGGCTATTAGGCTAGCACTGCTTTGCTTTAAGACTGTCTGGAAAGGTTAGAAAAGTATGCGACTGGGATTCTCAAAATAACCAAGCAGAAGAGCATCAGTTTGGGCTGCTTTGGAGTTTCTGCCAATCTCAGTTTCTCGCCCTCTCTGATGCTTTGTTTATGCAGCCCCTTTGCAGCTCCCTGCCTCCTCTACAAATGTTGTTTTGACATCATAGTCACCAGGTGCCCCACCACCCTTCCATCAACAGACACTTATACAGCAGATGGCACAAATGGGTTAGCAATAATTTACTGCCTCGGCACTGGATTACCTTCTTGTCTGGTGCTCGTAACAGTCACTAGACAGGGTTAATGACTGTAGCTTGGGAAGAAATAGTAAAAAAAAAAAAAAAAGTGTACATTTTCAAAGAACCGAATAGCTCTTCTATGAGCAAGACATTCAGCCAAAAATCACTATTCCTAAAAAGCATGAAATATACTCAGTAGCAATAGTGCATTATTTTAGAAATTTATCTTCAACTTAACAACATTAACCATGTCAGGACTTCCCTTGTCTCCTCTGATCATCACAAATCCAATGGCATTTCTATTCTAATTACATTATCTTCTGTCTTACAGTACAGGACTATGGTTAGTTCAGCCACAATGATATAAGTAAAATAAGGCCAATAAGCAGGGGTGATATCATGTTATCATCAGGCCAACTAAAAAAATGTCTGCTGCATGTGTACTAGATCACTGAAATGTGATATTTACAGACCAATGGTAAATATTGCTCTATTTTCTAACTGAGTTTGTGTCAACAAAGCCGGATGTCACAGACAGGGTTATTGATATACATGCCCTTAAGAGTCCAATTCAATATGAATTTTCCTAAACTAAGGGGGTGTTTGCATGCAGGACTCGAAAGTCACATTGAATAATCTACAGAGAAACATAGACTACTCATGGAGTTAGAAATAAAACACAATTAGTTCCATTGCTGCTGGCTTCCAATTCTTTGAATAAATCACTTGAACTGCTTGCATCCATTTTACTGCTACTATATTGGAGACAATATTCCTGAAATATTCCTGACAATATTCCATGCAATTCTAGTGCATATAGCTCAGTTCCCCATCAGTTAGCAGAAGTAAGAGTCATTGCTCTAGCTGAATGTGGATGCATTGCTAATGGCCAATGAGTTGCTGTTACATGTGGACATGGGATCTTCCACTCCCCAGCTCTTTCCTAGTTCCTCCCCCTGGTTGCCCTGTTCTCTGCCTGTAGCAGAGAAGCTACTCATCTCCTGCAACTCGCAGCAGGTCAGTTCCCACAGTTGCTTGGAGAGCCTGGAAACTTATTTGAGACAAATTCAAATCTAGTCCAGCCTTTTAAGCAGGGACCATCCTTCTTCTTCAAAAACTTACACCATTTTGTGATTTCTGTTGCTAGATTCTGCCTGGGTGCAAATAATAATGCAAAGGCCTTAAATATATTTCCCATGTTTAAAAAGAGTAAGAAAAAAGAATTTGGAAAATGTTTGTGAATTGCAGTGTTGAACAAATGGGATAAATCCAAATAAGTAGAATGATTTCACATCCCTACCTATAAAACAGTTATAGTCTCAAACAGGCATTTATCAAAAAAGAATGCATACTATCAAAAAAAGGTCTCTCTCTTGACTAAGGACTTCAATTTAGCTTTCATAGTGTTTCAGAGAAACTGTATGAAATTATTTGAAATATTACGTAAATAAACTAGATATTCTGCAAATATTGGTGAAAAACAGACATAAACATTATTCTCTCACTGCTCTTTTGTTAGGGAGTGTTTAAAAAATTTATAGAAATTCTACAATGGAAGAGATAAAGAAGTCCTTTATTTTTTTTTCTTTTTACTTTTTTTTTTCCCCACATTCCTATCTATTTTAAAAATAAACATGAGTCTGAGCATGTGGGCGAACGTCTGTATATAATGACATATTTACTACATCTCAATTAGATACGTATTGTAATGGGCTCATTAGTATAAATATGTGTGATTGTCCTCTGTTCTGCTGCAGAGCTGAAGTTAATCAGTTAAACTTCAAAGGGCAAACTGAAGGATTATGCCTTACCTCATGGGAAAGCAGCACTTCCTTTGAAGTACCTGTTGGCATCCAGAAACTTCTGTCAAGTCATCAATACGTTGTAACTACCTTGGGGTAGTTTCTTACCTTTCTCTCTGATGTAATATGCCTTCCCTTTTCTTTCATGTAAATATTTTGCTTAGCAAAATGAGCTCTGGAACCCTAGTTGATGCCCTTAGTACCATCTCCAATGCCAGAATCAACTGATGGTCAAACATTTTCTAATATCTAAGAGAGATAATTTGGTGTGGCATGAGTTATACAAATATAGCTAGCAAATTGTTATCAAATTAGAAAGGGTTCAACTTTCAGTTTACAAGATAGCCATGCAAGTGCCAACCCCCATTAATTCAGAATAAATTTTTGTGAGTATAAGAGCACTTGGTCAATTCAATAATTGAATTAGATCTCTGAGCTAAATAATATGCCTGCCTGCTACTACTGCTGGTAGACAAGACAGGGAATCTATGTTTACTGAACAGCAAAACATTGTTATTTGCAAAACAAAAAAGCAACACAGTGAGGAAACTGAATTCCTTAAAAAAAAAAAAAAAAAAACAGATTACACAAAAACAGCCAGTCATTTCTTCCCTGCCAACTGATTATGCAGCCATGTTGTTTGAAAGCTTGCATAATTTACATTAGCATGCCTAAGATCTCAGGTGACTATGCCTTTGAGGCCAGCATGATAGCCCCAATGGACTAAGATTTGATATTCTTCCCAATATCTGACCCTTTTTTCCTTGTTAATTACAGGCAGACTTCCCTGGCCTGGGCCCGGATCTGCACCTGTTTCCCATTTCTGAGCAGCTGCTAATTAGGTTGCAAATGGTGGGGCTGGGCAGAGCAGGCCACACACGCTTCAGCAGCCTATTGATCAGATTGGCATGCCGTGCATACAGTAATTATTACCTTCTGAACCCACCTTCCAAAATAAAAGCAGATCTCAAAAGCCACATTGTATTGAAATAAAAACTGTATCTCTTCTTATACTGACAATATGTGATGATAATGCTCCAATGGAATGGGAGATAACAGAGGATGGATTTTGGATTCAAAGCTCACAGTTGCCCTTCTAAAGGGACAATTATATATCCTTGGCTTATGTATATTTAGCATGAGAGGCCCAACCCCAATAGGCCATCTCAAAATATGGCATTTAGTGGTATGGTGACATTTTTTAAATATATGTTTTAAGTCACACATTTGTCTTTTTCCTCCTGGGAGAAGATAATTTCCAAATCTTATCTTGAAGATAGAACTAAAAATTAATTTTGATTAGCATTACTTTTTGTGCTGAGACTCAGAAGAAATTCACATATATAAGAATATCAAAACTAGTACAGCATTGCATAACTGAGCAGGTACGAGCTAAAGAACTAGCTTCAGTCTTTTAAAGTAACCAGATAAAAGGGATTTTTATTTTTGTTATTTTAGAATAAAATTGTAATTTGATGATATCTGTATATTATTTCAGTTTCAGTCAAAAGTGTTGTACTGCTATAGGACAGGAAATGAAAATCACTTGGTAACCAAGCATAGAGGAAATACATCTCATTGGGTTACGCTATACTAGAGATGTAAGAGCTAAAACTTTGTATACTAGAGATGTAAGAGCTAAAACTTTGTATCTTTATTGTCCCCCAAATTTCTCATTTTGTCTTCTCTTGAAAAAAATAAGGATAAATCTGGGCTGATGTCATGCTGAAAAACAGTAGCTAACTTGCACATGCGTTTCCTCTTGGTTAATTGTACAGAGCTTCAAGTTTAGACACAGCATTGTTCCTCTCACTGTGCTCTGAACATCTCAGCTTGGATGAGATAAATTCCATGCAGTGAACAACGCATAAATAACTTCCCCAATTTGTCCAAAGCAAGCAGCTTGAAGTTTGTTTCAGGATTAAACCATACTGCTGTGTAATCAGCTTCATCTAGAATATCTGAGGTCATCACTTGCTTTGTCTTAAGTGCCTCTAGAGCATATACTAACGTTGTCTACATACACTAGTTAAAGCACTTAGAGTGGCCCTGTTAGTAAAGGATATGTTTTGAGGACATGGGAAAAAGACATAAGAAGTGTTCAAGTTCATATGCAAGTTCATATACTGGACTGATCAGATAAAAATGCAGAGAGGACACAAAGGAGTAGCTCGGTAGTCATGTATTCCTTCAGGCAGATAATGATTTCTTTTTTCACTCTTGGCAGATCCAAAGAAATTTCTGAAAGTGTTCTGCATAGTTGTAAATATAAAATTAATAAATATATTCATCTTTATCATAGAACAATACACTTTTCTCTAGCAAAAAAAAAAAAAAAAAAATCAAAAAAAAATCAGGCTACTAATGTCCTTCCTAAATCTCTGAGATTGACCTTTTGCTATACATTTCTCCATGATATGGTTCTCAATTTGAGATAAAGACAACTGAATTTAGGTATCCACATGGTCATATTTATGGTAGAGATCTAAGCTCCTATTTGTAGTCAGTGGAATTCTAGTCTGTATGGTGAATGGACCTTAAAGGACTGTTAAATGACAGGATTTAATGTAGGCAATTTTCGTTTGCTTAAATATAAAGATTCAGTGTCCTCTGAAATGTTCTAGGGTATATCTCAGACATCTACATAGGTTTAGCAAATGGGACACCAGCACTAAAAGGTTCTCATGCTAGTTGGAAAATGGATGGGCATTTCCAAATGGCCCTAGATGTGCCTGTGTGTGCAACTCAAGTGATCCAGATTGACCGAATGTTCACTGACTATAGCAGAGAGCAGGGCAAATCAAGATATCCATGTGAACATACGTAAATTTAGCGGCCTTCATCTGGAGCTGAATCTTGATGCATACACTGGTTTATTGTACAGCCATTGGTGTTTAGTTCTGAGTAAGATGTTCTAGAGAATCCAAGCAGTCAGGACAAAATTGAAGGGCATACAAGAGACTAACAACTTTCTGGAACTGCAGGCGGCAATCAAGCAAAATTCTTCACAGAATCTATGGTGACTCTGAATATTGAAACCATTGAAATTTTTTCTTCAGTATCTTGATTCAGTTGCCTAAGTATATGTTTCTAGCATCATTTAAGATACTCTAAGACTTTAGTGCCTGACCTTTAGCTACTGTCCAGTCTTCTACAGATTCTGTGTAACACCTGCCAGCCCTATATATCTATGTCAGTTGCCCTCTGACACTTCAAATGATACAAAACACCTAGATTTATGGAATTTAATCCAATTCTAAATCTAGTACTACTTCAAGGAAAAGACCTTGGGAATTTACTCCTTGCAAATGGCATGTTGGAGCAAAAAGCCCTGAAAATACACCCAGCAAAATTAGATTAATAGCAGATCTCTAACAAATTCCACTATTGTCACTGCAACAGAAGAAGCATTGTCTCAAATTGGAGGCCTAACTCTGTGGGACATTTCAGTAATCTGAGTTAAAACAGAAAGCATGACCAAGATTTTTGTCCTTAAAGAAAAAGGGAAATGTGCTAAAAATATGCAAATTAAAATTAACTGCAACCACATAAGGAATATATATTTTTTTCTAATATGCAAAAAATATGTAAAGATGCATTTTCAGCTTAAATAATGTAAAGTGTGCACATTTCTGAGCAGCTGAAAAAGAACTTAGTCATGTAAGTGTTAAGCAAACTCATCCCATTCCAAGGCATACCTAAAAAACATGGGACAAATCTTCCATAAAGTACAAAATCCTGATAGTTTTTCTTCCACTAAATATCTAGCCTCTGGACACATAAAGTCATGTGAAACTATCTAAAATATATTCTACAGAGAGGGAAACTGAAGTATAAGGAAGCTAAAGATCTCCTAGATGTTGCATGCAATCTATACACCATTCTTCAACCAAGAATGACACGTATAGTTCCATGTGGTCATAATCTTCAATTTTAGGGGTTCTTCCACTGTGGTCAATGAATCATTGTTACCAACAGATTGCATGACAGCACCTCTTCATCCACAGTTCCATATGCTGAATTCAAGAAAGCAAGTCATTTACTAAATATTATTTTTTAATTCTGTTGAATAATCAAGGATGCAAGAGAAAGGGGCCTACACTACTCTGTTTACATAAATGTAATACAATAAAATCTCTATCACCTGCAATCTGAGAGCCTGCAATCCAAAAGTCTTTTTGCCAAAGGAAATACTGCAAAGTGATTTTGAATAGAATGCAGCATGCATCAAAGATTTTCATAAAGCGAAAATCAAGTGAAACTCACCCTATAAATAATTTGCTGTGAATTGTCTGCTTGTCTTAAGATCTGCAGGCCAGATTCCCAGCTGGTGTAAATCCACATCATGCTGTTGGTTTCAGTGAAGCTATACTGATGTACACTGAGTAGCTGACCCAATGTCTCAATAAAGGAGATTTCATCAGCATAATAGGACAAGATATTCTCTGGAAAAGGAATGACATGCAGTGAAAATGTTAACAAAACAGTTCACCAGCTGTTCACAATTTTAATATGTCTGTGGATGGTGCAATCTAGATAGAAACCCCTTTGTGCAGGCTAATAGTGTGCTAAGAAGATGCAGCAGGTGAAAACACAATAATAATCTCCCCGTTTTTCAGGAAATAATGATCTGAAACAATAGTTGGCAGCTTAACTCTTGTCAGGCTGTTGTTTTACAAAATTCAGCATTTCCTCTACTTTGAATTTGTATTAGCAGAGGATGAATCATTGATGCTGTCGGATCCCCTCATTTTTCATATACTGCAGAATGAATTATTTTCATATAGCATGTCATGAGCTTTCTCTATTTTTACTTTTCCCCACAGCAGTTGAATCAAAGTGAATATTTCATAGGGATTCCTTTTCTGTAGGGTTTGACCATAAATCAGATTTGCTGCAATACGTCTGCAGAGGTGACCTGTTTTCTCAAAGCAAACACAGAAAAAAAAAAAAAAAAAAGCTAAATAAATAAATCCAAATCAAAAATATCTTTTAATTAAAGAAGCATACCAATTAATATTTTTAAAATGGAAATAACCTATTCTTTATCAGATATTTAAATACATAAAAATGTTGTATGAATTTAGCTTTAAATATTTTGGACAGGCTTGGGATATAGTCTGTCCCAAGCCTCGAAAAAAAAAAAAAAAAAAAA
>VZSV01000142.1:361274-387027 GCA_013398735.1 Nothocercus julius
AGATTAATTAAGAGAAAAATTGCTAGTTCTTGTTAAGGTGAATCTTGACCTGTCATAAAGTGATAGCCTGTGATAACAGGAGCCAGAGTTCATGATCTTGAGATAGATAATCCAATGGGCAGGACAAACATCTGTAATTCACAGTTGACTACATTTTTTTCTTTTCTTCTCTCCTCACTCCCCAAAGAACCATTTGGGTCTGTTTCCTGGTTGGGTTTCATTGTTGTTACTGTTATTGTTTCTTTTTTTTTTTTTTTGCCTTTTTTTTTTCCATTTTTCTTTTAGGGAGGTACCTTCTGTGGTTAAATATCTACTGTATTGCCCCTCTGAGATCACCTTTGAAAGCTCAGTGTAGGAATTCATGCACTGAAAACTCTTATCTTGCTCTAGAAATTTTGGTCACAGTTAACCAAAAGAGTAAAATATTCCAAAACCTTGTGCATTGTTCAATTACCAAAGACCACTCCGGTCTCTTTCAGCATATGTCGTTCTTGAGGCTGAGAAAGTATCAAAATATTGGACTTTCAAACCTGGATATGTTTAATCATGACACTAAAAAACAAAATGTTTGGATGGAATCAGTAGTTTTCTATAAACATGAAGTCACTTAAAAAAATAATCTCATGACATAGGTGATGCAACTGTAGACTGCAAATAATAAGCCATAAAGATTTGTTGAAAATATAAATCTGTTTGCAATAACTCATTAGCAGGAAAAGATTAATGTGTTGAATATATCTTTCCCTCTGAACTGTTTATCCAGTCCTTTTTTTCTCCTATTCTATTATTTTATTTTATTTTCATAATAAGCATAGACAGTGACCTGGTTCACGTGAATGTGCAAAGCATATATGCCTAGAGTAGGATAGAGATGGACTCTGTGCTTTTAAATCTAAAATTGTCCCTATCAAATCCTTCCCCATTACTATATGGCTCTGAAGGTGACCAAACCTGTAGGTAAGTGTCACAGTGGTTTTAATAAAAAATATTTCTCAGATGCTTGACGCTAAGAACCTGGGCATACTTTAAAGGCCAAATTCTCATCACTAGATCTACTCAGACACCCTCTATTTGCAGTGACCTCCAGGATCACCAACTGGTTATCACTCATCTTTACAGAGAACCTTGAGCTAGTGAGGAAATAGGAGCATGCTAACTGGACCAAGCATTTGGTAGAACACACTTGAAACTCTCATCTCTTAAAATACAGCAGTCTGCAAGTGGTTTCCCTCTATTTCCTCCCAGTCCAGCTGTGCTGGATGTTGCTGTCCTTAACTGTTTGTCACAGATCGTTTGCAGAGGTTCCATCTGGTGGTTGTCTCGAAATTCTCTACTGAATTTTAGGCAACATTAGAAGTGTTAATTTAAATACTTATTACTCTCCTTATCGCAACAAAGCGCTTGAAAGATAGTAACTTTCTTTCACCTTCTCTTTGACTCAATTATTTATTACTTCTTTTGTGACAAATAGAATAGCAATACTAGAAAGGCTGAGGAATCGTCTCCAAAAGAGTCTGAATGGCTAGTATATCCTCACAATAGCAGAAATATGTGCCGAGGAGTGAAATGAAAAAAAAATCTTACTTCCTGGAGACAGCATTTCATTTTCGAGGTAGAAAAAGCAACTGTGTAAGTTCTTTCAGTTATGTTTTGAATATATCAGTTTTCAAAGAAATATCTTGGATCCAATCTTGAGTAGGGAGAACTGAGGACAATTCAAAGAAAAATCTCCTAGAAATATTGAAAAAAAAGTTAAAGTTTTAATGTTTGTGTATGAAGGTTGAAATTATAGCATATCCTTCCCATTAACATTTCCTATGTGGTATTTCTAGAAAACAATTTCTGTGTATTGACTACCCTAGAAAGACTGCAAAACTTTCCATAGGGTTTCTTAAGAGTGGTGTACATTTGATTACAAGCCTAGATAGCAGTAGAGACAAGCTTTGAAATACAGAAATAGGACCAACAGACCAAGAGTTAGGTTTGAAGATCTTTCTACTGTGTTGATTCTACTGATCTGCCACCTTTTCATTTTAGTAGTCTGACTGTCTAGAATAATTTGGCCACCAATTCACCAAGAATCCCACATGTCTGGATGTATGCCAGTATATAAACATTTATACATGAGCTGTATATCAAAGTGAGGGACCCTCCCTCTCTGGGCTGCTTTCTCTTTGCACCTTAAACTATGTGGTTATATGTGCAGAGTATATGTGCTCCTTGAAAGTATGAAGTGATTACTTATGGCTTAGGAAAAAAAAAATAAAGAGAGCTAGGAGTAATGAACATCAGGACATAACGATCACCTAAGAATGCTCACTACTTCCAACAGGACATCAGATGGAAAAAAGTCAGCTTCTGTGATGTTCCTGAGCTGTCTTCTGTATCTCTATTTTTTCCTTTAAGATTTCTTGGTGTTCCTTACAGTTTTTCTTCATGAAATACTTGAGCTGCTTCCTCTCCTTGTTTTAACAGTGTTATTTCTGTTTGCAATTTTGCCTTTATTTTCTCGCACAAATCTGCTTAACACACTCTCTCTCAGCTTTTTTTCTCCTAACTATTTCTTCAGTAGTCAAGGTAAGAACCTTATGAAAGCAAAGCCTTGGATAAACCGCAGTCCAGAGGAGAGAAATCATAGTATCTGCTATGAAAGGCTGCTTACATGAACCACCAGCCTGTTCAAGCACCAATTGTTGATATTGTTACACAACTTTTCATTTTTAAATGGGCATCTTATGTCATTTCTGACTCTTTTCAACTATATATTGAAGAACAAGCAAACGTAGGTTAGGTGTATTTTTTTTAAAATGAGGATTATTAAAGAACAGTAGGTTTTGGTGAAAGTGCCTTGTTTAATTTTCAAATGTGCCTGTACATATTCCAGATCTTATTTGCTCAAGAGCATTAACATGTAAATGGTACTAAACAGCTTTAGGAACAGGTTCCCAGGAAAAGAGAAAAGAACATGTAGCCACCTACAAACATTGGTGTAAATATATGCTTAAGATTTTGAGGAGGGAAGGGAGGGAACTAACTTTACTCTTTTTAAATCATTCTGCTCATTGGCACTCAGAAAGTCATAACTCCAGGCTACACAATCCTAGTATGAAGACATTTATTTAATTCACCTCCAGAAAGGTACAAGCCTCCTGTAAGTCTTATGGAACATCAGATCACTCAAGACACATGAATTCCCTACCTGCTTAGGAATATCACAAATATCTTAGGGTATTTCAGACACCTCCATTGTCCTGGCAGGTCTGATCTAGGACCTACAAAAGATGCAAGATCTTCTGGCCTGCAGACTAAATATCAAGGGGCGTAGCCTTGGATATCTCAAGTGACACTAGGTGAAAAAGCTTGAGCAACTGAACTGTACTAATTCTCACTACAAACATGAAACTCACACCTTGATAGGAAGAAAGGAATTCCATTTAAATTGTTGTTCCTGAAAAACAACTTAAACACTCAACACCTTTGCAAGCACCTACAATGCAGCCACTTAAATTTGGGGTTGTTAATCCTGCACTGAATCATACCCTAGGTAACTTAGGGGAAGTAGGCCCTGGGTACTTAGTTACCTAAATATGAACATTTAGTGCCATTTGAGATGCCCTGAAGTGTTCCACGTAGGCTCCAGATGCAACTCCCTAAACCTCAGATGGTACTAGGAACCAGAGCATGTGTGGGCTATTAAACTGAGCCACTAAATTTCAGATGGCTAAAATTAGGTTAGATGAATCCTGCTTCCAGGGCCTCAGGATGCTACGTTTAAATCTTATACACCCTATTAATCTGACACCTAAAGGCTAAAACTGGGAATAAAAATTATGCCCCTCATAGACTTCTAAATGCAAGGGATACATTATTACTCCTCAATAGGAGCTAAGGCCTGAGGATATTTTACATCCTGAGGTCTTGCAGAGGTTTTCAATGTATGAGCTTCTGTAACCATGAAATGTTGCATCCAGACAAACATGATTTACAGCAACTCCAGGTCTCTTTGAGAGGCATAAGCCTGGTCAGTCCATGGGTAGATATCATGGTGGGCAGGGAATTACATATTCATAAATAGGACTACTTAAAACTATAATTTTTAAGATTTTTTTTTTGTCAAATATATACTTTCAGAGATTATCTTATTCAACCTCTCATCAAGATCTCTAGTGTTACTTTCTGAAGAATAACTTAATATCTGAAGATTTTCTAACATCTCCCATTGTTTAATATTTCCACTAAACTTCCATTAAAATAGGCTAAATTACACTCAGTTAGTCCCTTGTGCTCCCAAGAAATCTTGTATTCATAATTTGTCTCGTTCCCACATACTTCTGTATTTTCACTTCTGGATTTTGTGATGAAACCCAGCAGAGGGAAATTTAGGCAAATTAAGAGCAGAGAAATACACTATAGCTATATCCAACAGATTAGTGACTAACTTTGTATGAGTAGAACTATTTCTCATCTTATTGTGTAGCAGCTAGCTATGTAAATAAGAATAAATTATAATAGGGGATATCTAGGGAAAAATTAAAAGAGAAGCCTCTTTTCTCAGAGTAAGTCAGCCTCCCAGTCTGTACCCAAACCCTGCAGATTAAGATAGTGGTCAACACAGTGATTTCTATGACTTCTGCTGGAATACAGAATACATTTCAACTTATATATTCCTAGAAAGAGAAACAGAACTAGTGTTTTTTAATCACTGAGAACAAATAACATTGATTAGATAATGTTGTTAAATTTTTCAGCCGCAAGAAAAGCATCATAAAGGCCTTACAGGTAGAATTCATCTGCCATAGCAGTGTGCATATGGACAGGATTCAGTATGAAGTGAAGAACACGAGTCAGGGCAGCTGAATCTCTAGGGCAGCTGTCACTCAAAGCTCCTCTGTGTTCTGCAGAAACTGTAAATCCTTTAATATAGCTTGAAGTTTGGTCACTGAGCTCCAGATTGGTTAATTGGAAATCTGTTAATACCATGTCTGAACTCACCTGATGGAAGCCACTGTAGTAAATGATTCCTTACTGTTCACTAAGAAAAGAAGGAAATGAGAAAGGATAATAGAAGACACACACAAAAAATCAGAGCTTAGAACTTAAAGTTAAAATTCAAGGCACTCAGTCACATCGTGTTGTACACTAATGCAGAAAAATTCCATGCAAATTCTGTAACCTTCCAATTAATTTTAATCTTTTTTTTTTCAATTATCTGGTGGTAATTGCTATAGCAGTGGACCTGGAAATTCTGCTTCACCCTAGACCCCTCTATTCTTCTGTCATATTAAAAGACCCACAAAGAGAAAATTGTTTCCTTTATTTTCCTCAGAATAAGGAGCTTTATTGTCACACATACACACACAGACAATTTCATGGATAAAGACAACTAGAATTACACTGTAAAAGTCTTTCAAAAAATTTCCTTTATTGGAGTCTTTTTTGACAGTTTCCAAAAATTCACAATTTTGAGTGAAAGACTTCAGAAAAAAAAAAAAAAAAAAAAAAAACTTTGAAAGCATTTGCATGAAAAAAGCAAGTTTTGGTGTATACCATAAAGCAAGCAAAAGATAAAATTTGTTTTGTGTATCAATACAATACTTATTTAAAGTAGTTCAGTGCAAAAACTTAAAACAGCCACTCCTAAATGATCAGGATCCCAAATGTATTCCACTAGCAAACAATAAATGAGAAATAAAAAAAATATTTTTAGTACTTAATTAACCATTGATACAATTTATCTAAATCATGGCAGTACATTATTCTACAAGCATTCAACATCCAGTTCAAAGCTCATTCTGAAATTTCTAGGTCTTTAATTTCCATTATGGAGATGATCAGATTAGATTATAAATTTGTTTTGTAATCTGTAAACCTAAATTCAATTACAATACCTCTGTGTTTCAGATAGAATCACCCTATCAGCTGATAGAAATCATCAGTATCATGTGACATCCATACCGACATCTCAAACTGGAAATTCAAGTAAACTTGGGGAAAGGAGGAAGAGAGTAAATATTAGACATAAGCCTAATGTCTGATGGGTTTATACTGAAGTAAGCCTTGATAGCAGCTTTCTTTTTATGGAAAGAGATTTTAGTTACATGATTAATCTCTGTAGCTTCAGTGGGTCCACTTGTGTGCCTACAGCTTCATCCTTGTTAAAATAATTATTGTCCGTGAAATACCGCATAAATTTATGTAAACTTTATTTCATGTGACTTTTTGTTCTTCCCTCATGCTAGAATTCTGTCAGAGTCTTCCAGGGTAGGGCAATAACTGTTGAGTAGCATCTGCCAAATGTAGGTTGTCTCATCAACTCCTGAGAGAAAAGAATTGTATGAGCAGAAGGGTTTTCTATGAACAATAAGATTTTTTCTTTTTTTTTTTCTTTTTTTTTTGGAAAGTAATCCAGTTTCATATCAACCAAATGCTTTCTGAAGCCTCTTTTGAGGTCATTCAGCAGTGTATACACTCCATTTTTCATGGTCAGTAATTACATGTGGCCTTAGAGCTACTTTAATTACAACTATGAAGTGCTTTCTTCTTCAGTACATGAAATTTTATGCTTTGGGGCTTGTTATGAGGCAAGTATGTGGCACGGGAAGTGGAACCAAGGAACTCAACCACCTCCAGTAGTATAATCTTCTACATTGTCCATGCAAGGAAGCAAAGACCCTCCAGCCAGCACGCTCCCCTCAGTCAGTGACTTTGTATGAGCATACCAACTGAGCATATCTAGCATGTCTCCAAACAGTGTAGATACATCTGCAATGTAAGGCTATAATGTAAGAGTTACGTGTTTGGCTTCAAGGACGTTGGACAAAGTGGTCAATTATCTAAGATTTGACCAGTTATTATGTTTTTTTTAACTGTATTTCTAGAGATCTGCATGTATTGAGTATTACATTATTACAGACAGTAGGATCCCTTGCTTGTGCAAATCATTCATCAAAGTTTCTTCTACCACGATGCAGAAAAAAAGAGATTTTTAAAGCGTGATTCATCCCATCTTAATTGGCATATCTAAAATTGTTGGAAAGAATTTATCCCTGGAAGTACCTGTCACTCTCCAGTGGCTGCAGAAAGAGGCAAGATGACACTGATTTAGAATAGATGCTTAACTTTTAGACAGTTATATTTAAGCAAGATGAAAACACCTCAATTTAGCTGCCCTAAGTCAAAGGCTTTTTATGTATGTACTCAAGACCAATTAATGAAGTAGTATTTCTCTATTTTCCAGGGAGGGAAACATGCATTAAAGAGGATAGCGTTTCCATAAGCTCTTTAGTGACATGGTAAGCCAAATCTCAGAGTATTGTTTAGATGCTTACAAAACATGGAGCCAGTAAGATCAAACGCCTTGCATAAAGTCACACACAAAGTCTCTGTATAGGCAGGAGCTGAAACTAGCTTTCCAGATTCCCAAACCACCACTCAACCATCCATCCTTCCTTCATCAGCCTCATGACCTGACTGAACATCACTGTGAGGGTCCTTTTCTTTTTAAGGAAAGACTGTGCAGTTCTTTGAAGTTAAGCAACTTTCTTCTGCTTTATACATTTAAATTAAAACCTATTTAAGAAAAAAACTACAAGACATAGTGCAATTTTAAAGTCATTTGGCAAACTGATTCTGTCAAGAAAGCTTAGTTTCATTCTGTTTGCTTGCAACAGCTTTTTTTTTCCATAACTCTGCTGTTCTTGTTCTTTTAATACATTTGGGAGGCCTGTCAAGGCCTATCCACTCTCTAAATAGCTTTGCAGATTAAATTTTTAACTCTACTCTCTTCATGCAGATGTATATTTCTGACAAAGAATTGCACTGACATGTCATCTCCCATCTTTCTCACAAGAGAGGAAATAGCTACGTGCCAGTACTGTTCGAAACCCTTGACTCTCCCTAGCAAACAATAAAATAAAATAATTATAATTATAAAACCAGGCATCGAGAAAACCCACTTCTTTACGTGAGTCTTTGTTACGCTAATTTCACTTGTCATAGCAGTTTGGGGCTTTTTTCTTCTTCACCTTCAGCAATACTTGTAACCAACTAATGAGGGACTAGGGAATATGGGGCAGTAGAAAAAAAGTGGGTTTTGTTGATTTGTTGCTGCTACAGATGCACCTGAACTCCTAACCAAAGGTAGCAGAGTATACCCAGACTTGCCCTTCAACTCATGTTTTCACTTGGAGTTATTTTTTTCATATTCCTTTTTACATACAAATACCAACACAATCCTACTCCACTGCAGGCAATCTGCCTTGGGGAAAGGTGGGGAAATCATAGAATGAAGACTGCTCAATTTACTCTGTGCGACATGCCCAGTTAAGGACCTTTCAAAAACAGTTATTTTCCAGAAGAACAGGGTAGAAGATGGTAAAGAAGAGACAAATTGCATTTCAATGTGCAGAATCTGTCCCTGGGTGAGGCATGTAAATTAAATGGGTCTTCAATGTGTCTTGTGGTTTGTCATCTTAGGTTCATATTCCTTCTCCCTACAGAATCAATTGCATGTAAATAGGTCGTTGCTTATGCATAAGTCATTGCTTATGAATTCTTATTATCAAACACTTCTTTAAGACTCAAGATGCTTTTCTCAGATAAATTTAGAGCGTGAATGGTTGAACATGGAAGAAAAAATACTCGTAAAGATAATAGAACATCTCTGGGGTAACTCAGCTACATTTAGTTCAAATGCCCATTAAAGAATCTGAGCAGTCATGTTTATAAATACTTATTCAAGGTGTGGAGAAATCAACAGGAATACGTACTGAGCCAAGATTATTAACATAATAGAGAGGGTTGCATTTTTCTGGGAGCTATTGTGAGATAGAGTTGTTCCTGTGAAAATAATTAAGAAATGTCTTTTTTTTTTTTGCTATCTGAGAGTATTTTAACATTTCTGTTCAGTACTAGAGACTGTGCATCAATTAGGCAGAGTGCTTCCTCTTAGTATATCACTGTGTGTTGGGTTGTATCTACTCTTCAGAGGTTCAGGTCAAAATTTATTCTTAAATCTGGAATTCTAAGATATTTTTTCCACAGATCACATTGTAGATTTTCTTTTCTATTTTTTTTCATTAGTAGTACTTGTGGCAGTAGTAATTAGTAGTTAGTAGCAATAGTAATAGTAATTAGTACTTGGTATGTATGACAGTATATAGCTGGCTTTTGGACCTCATGTATAATACAAGGAGAGCAGCATCTTTCCATTACAGATACTTATCTGGTCCAGGCTAGTGCAGTACATAATCATCTGACTATTTTAATGCATTTTATCTTTCCAGCTTCTGTTTGAAGGAGTTGTATTGTACAGTTGGGACAGACCTTTGTTGAAAGTATAACATGGCATTGTCTATCCAGCTGAATAATTTTCAGGCTCATCTACCAAAGCAGACAACGTATTTGTTGTCTAAGTGCTGGTGACTTCATATTAGTATTAAAAAAGTTCATAACACAGGAAATTTTGCAAACCATTTAAGAAGGAGAAAAGACTGATTTTCATTCTCATTAAACACACACAAAGCAGATGTTTTTAATATATATTTTTACTATACAAGCCAGTTCAAGGATGTGGGATGCTATATACATGATGCTGTTACTATTGGGGCAATCAGAGGCAGAGTTCAAATATTCAAATACATTCATATATATATACTATATACATATATATACACACACACAATATGTATATAAATATACATGAAGCAGTTCCAGACCCTGAATAACAGCTATTAGAAATGAAAAAAAAAAAAAAAAAAAAAAGGAGCTATTACTGACCATATGACCAAGACACTCAGTCTACATAGTTCTACTGCTTTTTGCAGTTCTTTGACAGTTCTTGAAATATACTGTGTTTTGATGTATGGATGTGGAGAGAGACTGAAGTAAAAGCAGCCTTTGGTAACAGAGCTTCTGACGAAGTTGTGGAGACAAGCATTAAATGACCGAGTTAAAATTTGTTGCCAGTAATTGAAATATATGTCTGTTCTTTTTCTGATCCATTCGCTACCATGAAGCAGGTGAAGGCATGAAACCACAGCTCAAGAGTGAAGATAGCAGTTCATTGGAAAATGTGCTTGCCTTTGAGAAGAATCCAACACTGCTCTGCCTTTACTCATACATTCCTTAAGAAATTGCAACAGAGAGCAGGAGTGCTGTCAGAAAACTACGTTAAAGGAACAAATCTATCAATTACAAAATAATTCCAAAATCATAAAAAAAAAAAAAAAAAGTGCTTGCAAAATTCCTCAATTTCTTATTTCCATATCCATTTGTGTTCAAGGGCCTTTAATTTCCCTGTAAAGACTGAGACTATTTAAAACTCTAAAAGCAGGTTATTTTCATTGTTTCTCTCATTTCTGGAAGTTCTGGAGAGCTCACTGATGCTAAGATAAGACTGTGAGTTTCAAATGATTCTATAGATCAGTTGTGCTCAGCACCTACAAATATACACACATAAATCCCTGTCTGTAAACCTAGCATCTTAAATAAATTATATATATATATATATATATGTCTAAACTGTTAGAAAAAAACAAATGGTGAAATTCTAGCCTCTTAATATGAGCGCTCCTACTCTGTCCCTGTAGGAGACTTGAATGACTCGAGAATTCCAAATGTGGAAAATTCTTAACAGGAGGATTTTAAGGCCCAGACCACTGATTTACTCATGAGTTTACTAATTTTCAGTGAGGCCATTATCACTAAGAGGGGAACATTAGGAGATCTAGATAGAGGTATAATGGCAGGTTAAAAAAGGTGCAGATCTGTGTCTTCACAACTATTCTAATTCCTGTTGTAGCACCTTTTTTTTTGCATTTCTTTTACAGAGAAGCTGTCCATTCACCTTTGAGAGAGATGCAGTTGTTGTTATGCCACCTCTTATGAAAGGTTTAAATCTGATAATTGATGGCAAAACAAATCTGCACAAACAGATGTGCATTCAGCTTTGCCCATGTTAGTTATACACTTCATGGCACTCGTAAATTGAGGAATAGGATGATATAGAGGAATAATAAAAATGTTGTTACATTTGACATGTTCCCTGTACCCATTTGGTTTTGTTTTGATCTATTCTTTTTCAAACCCGTTCCATCAGACCATCATGTCAGACCATCTTATTCTATACCATTCTTAAAAATACTGGTCTCCACTAATCTAGACCACAGGAATTAATTAATTTTTTAAAAGAAAAAAAAAATGCCTATTTCCACAATGACCTTCTTCATCTGTGCAAATGCTTTAGGTACTAGCAAGAAATCTTTTGCTCCCTCTTTGGTGCAAACTTGACCTCTGTTGTCTTAGTTGGAAAATGCACTTGATTTCTAACAAGAGCTTTTCAAAATGTAACACTGCTGATTTGTTGGATAATGAAATCCAAATTGTTCCACAAAAAAAGGTGCAATTATACAGCGTGTAATACACAAATAAATTGACTTAATGTTACATTATAATGAAAACTGTGCAAAATCCTCTACACAAGCACAATAAAATAATAAAAAGTAATAGAACAGGTAATAGATGTAAAATAAATGCTAAAAAAGTAGTTCAAATCATTTTCATACCAGTCAAAAGATACTGAGAAGGGCGCATCCAATCACAATAAAACACCAGAATGAAACACTTCTAAATAGTAATATAAATTTTTGTGGACACTTCATGTCCCATGATGTGGAATTGACATATAGTCTGATTTTCTTTTTCCTAATGTAAGCCACAGTTTTACAGTCCTAGTGAAAACATTTTATTGCTGGGGATGTATTAGACATGGTTCATTTCCCTTCTCAGTATGGCTTTAATTTTCCACATCCATGGCTTGACACAGACCCAAACACCAGAAGATGGTTGTCTGCTATAAACTGTTTGGTTTTCTTTGATTGCTTTACAATTTAATCTATAGTTCATTCCATTAACCCTTTCCATTTTAATGCCACAGAAGTCTTTCCCCTCTCCTTAATATAAAGATAAACTTCCCCTGAAACATTTATGCTCTAACGTCCGGAGAATTACCATGACAGAACAGGAAGGAGACTGGTACTGGGGGGGAAGAACAGTCTCTTAGTTAACTTCGTAGTGGCCATACGTAATCGGTGAAATAATTCAGTGCATCACAGCAACAAAATTTTCCCTTCTGTTTTTATAATACATCCATAATTATTCATTCATTTGGTTTGGTCATATTCATACCAACACACAGAGCCAAGAAAGTGCCACTGTCATTCTAACTTTCTCCTCAATCCCTGTTCTTCAGGGGAAAAAAAAAAACTTTCCCGTCTGCAGTGTTGTCACATCCGATATCCAGTTCCTTCCGGCAGAGAAAGTGTATCTGGGAGGGTCACCAGATCAGCCTGTGCCTCGGGGCTCCTCGCCTAAAGTACAAAAGACTCGACTCAACTCACGTTAGTCATCTAGGTGGCCTATCGGTGGTGACGGACTGCCAGCTCGGTCTGTGGGCTAGCCGTGATAACTGCCTTGAAATGCTAAGTGCTTAATTAAGGACCTTTCATATCAGTTATTGAGGGCTCCAT
Organism: Nothocercus julius; assembly: GCA_013398735.1. NCBI lineage: Eukaryota > Metazoa > Chordata > Aves > Tinamiformes > Tinamidae > Nothocercus > Nothocercus julius. Next base: position 373,802 of record VZSV01000142.1, read on the forward strand.
CTCCCATAGCCCAGGGCATTGTACTTTACAGAGGACTCCCCAGAGCCACAGCCAACTTTATTGCAGTGACAAGTTAAAAAAAAAAAAAAAAAAAAAAAAAAAAATTTAGGACATCAAGTATATAAACGAAAGAAATTAATGAAATTACTGAATGAAAAGTTCTGAACAGAGAACCCAACAAAAAAAAAAAAAGAAAAAAAAAGAAAGGAAAGAAAGAAAAGAAACAAGTGGTTTTAAACCTCTTGCAATCCCCCAAATTCTAAATACAAGCAGACAGCTGAACAGACATCATAGTCCGCTACTAAAAATAAAAATTATACTGTTTGTGAAACTATTGGTTGCTTGCGTTTTGGTCAAGATACAGAATCACTCCTGACAAGAGGATCAGACAGCTTGCATTAACCCGCAGTGGCATTCTGCAACTTGCGTCTTTTCCCTTTCTCCAGAATGCTTGGTTCAAGCTAAAGGGATATGTTTACTTAGAAGCTGAAAACAGATGTTTGTGACTAAACCTTGTATAATTAATATTTGCTTGTTATAAACAGCATAGCCACCTCTGTTGGGGAAGGGATGAAATATTTCACAACTGACTGGATAGCTGAGGTTTGGAAAGAAGTGTGTTCTGTTTCTGTCTGCAGTAGGAGAGCCTTGCATTGGAGTGATCAGTTCTGCTAATTTGATTACTCAGATATACATATATATATATATATATATATATATATATAAAATAGATGATATTCTAAGTAGTAACTCTACTGAAGTCATTAAAGTTTCATTATTATGAAGCAAAACCAGGAAGATCAGAGTCAGACCCACACCTTTTACTCAGGGGGTTCATAGAGGGGATAAATATAATAGACACATTTCTTACCTCACACTAACTCTTGATTTATAACAGATTAAGAAGTGTTCAGAATCAGGACAAAGGACCAAATATGTATCCTGATTCTACTAGTACCAAACCAAAGGAGCACGTGCAATATAAGCCTGGATGAAAACTAGAATAAAAAGTTCAATCCTTGTAATAGTAGATTTACTTAAGATGAATAAGTCCCACAAAGTGTTCTGAGTGTTTGTTCCAGAAAACCTTCTGTGAATGTTGAGTTTGAAGATCTGATTGAGAGCCATTGATCCTGTGATTTAGCTAGTCCAGGTGTTCAAGGATGGACAGAACCTCATGAAAATATTCAAAGGGACATGCTGCCTCCATGTCCTGACTGTGAACTCCCACCCGGGCCAGAAAACGTATGTGCACATGTGCAACCCTGCTGTCACCTGCTCACGTGCTGTCACCTGCTCACGTGCTGTCACCTGCTCGCAGCATTGGCAGAACTTACCCCCTTGCCTTTATCACGGGCAAGCTAATCTGCCAGTAAGCCAAGTAGGTGTGAAGAACAAGACAACCAAATCAAAACCTCCAGCAGACACAGGCTGACAATACTTCTTTTCTGATCTTTTCTCCAATATATATTCTTCTTTTTTTTAATCAACTTCCTTTGAGTTCTTTGATGTACCTGTGGCTCTGCACCTGCTTAGTTGCCAAGAGATGTGGAAGCAACTGATGTCTAAAGTACGGTGACACCAATATGATTTTTTTTTAAATGCAAATGACAAGTATTAAAAGGAAATTGATGCTACATAAACATAGCTAGAGGAATGTTTTACCAGCACAGCTTATAATAATTTGAGAGCTACAGGACTTCTTTTTCCTCAGTCTGTGTTTTTTAATGCAGACTTAGGCAAGACTGCTTTTTTTTTTTTTTTTTTTTCCCCTGGAATTGGCATGTACAATCTGCTTGTTTTAATCACAATATTTATATAGCATATTTAAATTTAAATATCGTATACACAGTTTATAATGTGTTATAAACAGCTTATAGATAAAAAAGTATCCAACCTATTCTTCAATTTGTGTAATTTTCAGTTAGAGCTTAGGCAGGATTTAGGTAGAAAAGAGCAGTGTTTCCAGAGATATATGTTGTTTTGCTACGTATAGGAGAGAGATCCTGCAGTCTTGTTCATATGAAAAAATTCTTCTACTTCTTCCACACAATACTCAAATACAGGAGAAAAGATTAAGCCTATTGCTCATTCATCATGGCAAGATCCTTTAGAAAGAAAAATAACGTATAAATGGAGGACATGATTGCTTCTTAATCTGAATTTGTAATTAAAGTGACTTCTTTTTCAAGGCAGAAATCAGGGAGTCTTCTCCTTGTGTACAGTTTTTCATGCCTAATTTAGCAGATTATATTTCTCCCACATCCTGTGACAGTTAAATAAACAGGCATAGGAAATATCTTTAAAATCATTTAAGGTTTTCCATAAAAGGAAAAAAAAAAATCATGCTGAAACACATGATATGTACGCAGAAAATGGGAATATTAGGGCCATTGTTTAATTTCTGAGATGAGGTTACTGGGGAGATTATTGATAATTCAGAGCCCAAGCATCTGTGCTCACTCAACAGTGTGATACTGACAATTATTAACTACAAAACTGTTGTAGCGGGGTAAGAGTAAATAAGCTATCACCATGGAGCCACATGCGGGAATGGCATTCCTCTGGAATGTATTTTACTGCAGCAAGCTCCACCTGATGACAGCTACAATCAACAGTGGCTCCAGGCAGCTGCTTTGCTGCAGGCCACATTCAATTATGTCGGACTGCATTAGTCCCTGGCGAAGCTGTCACCTTCCAGCCTGTGAAGTGATAGCATGAAGAGTCTCCTGAAGTCTCTGCAGTTCTTGCTTCAGTTAGGGGAGCAAGGGAAACAATGTGAAAAAAAGACCATTAGCACTGTGACTGCTTGCAGCATTCATTTTGCTCATGGAGGGGAAAAAAAATAGCTTAGGTGAGCTGGATTTGGAAAGTTGTCTGGTGTTGGATAATTGCACTTTTTTTCCATAAAAAGCCTGCTTTTTTTTTTTTTTTTTTTCTACAGGATTGGGGGTCAGAGCAGAAACTGTTCCATTCCCTTCATTTTCAGAGTTATTCAGCCTTCCAGAGAACAGCTTTTACTGTACTTAAAGGAACAGGAACTGTACAGACTATACAGCCTTCTTAAGATTTTTTTTTTTTTCCTGAAGAAATCCTATAGCATTTCTCGAGGTAGGAAGTCCTGAAGACGTGTTTGGTTCTAGTTGTTCAGCATCTTACACACAGAACAGCTTCTCAGAGTCTTGTGTGAGACATGGCTCCAGGGGATTTTGACATGGAGGAGAGGAGCCTTCCCTGCCAAATGAGCTCACAGACAGCCCAGAACAGTGTTGATTGGAAGGTGTTGCATTCCAATAGCTATTGAATTGCTGCTGTGGAATCTAAATGTCCCAACTGGTGTCCAGGAGACCTAGTCCCTATCACAGAAATGTCAGGAAGTTTAGGGTTAGAAGAAAAGACAGGCAAAATTATGTAGGATAATGCAGCACCCTGGTAACATTCTCATTCCTTCGGGCAGCCTGTCCATAGCAGTGTGGGACTGAGCTGGCACGGGACAGATACAGATCTCCATATTTCACTGGTTGGTGGAGTAACCTTCTTGCCTTAACCTTCACCACCTTAACCTTCTCGCCCATTTGCCTCCTGGTAGGGAAATTGGTGAGTTTTCCATGCCATGACCTTCTAAGTCTCTGCATCTCCAGATTGGAACCGCAGGCTGGATGTAGCAGACACCATTTCTCTTCTTGTTTGTGAAGCACCTAACACAGTAAGAACCCACAGGTAAATGTTACACAGCAATCCAATGGATATGCATTTGCTTCTCCCATTAATGCAGCTTTTCTGTGGGGTGTGTAGTTTTACAAGCTAGTGGACAATTGTACAAGGACCTTCCACACAGTCTAAGCTCTCTGTCCAGAAATTTCAGATTCCAGCCTTTATAGATGCAATTGCACTAATACTAATAATAGAATATTAGAATAGTTTTACAATATAGATAGTATCTAGTGCATATATATTCAAGATAATGTGCTATCATTATTTAGTAATATTGCTGAAGAGATATAGTCAAATGACAGCCTACATGGCACTAGAAATTCTTCCTTCCATGAAATAAAAGGCAAAACAGATTCTTTTTTCCTTAAAAAAAGACTACATAAGCCATAAGAAGCTTTTTCCTGCAGTTACCTTCACCTTATAATATTCCACCAGCCTGATGTATTTAACTAAGATTTTTCTGTATTTCGTTTCAAAATATTTTTCAGCCTTCCTGCATATTTTCTTGTATCAGAGAAAACAATTCCACCACATTACAATTCGCTTTTTAAAGAGCTGCTTTCAGAAGTGGTTAATCCATTCATACAGATTACAGAATAGCGCAAAAGGATAAACTCCTGACATAGAGCAATGCCACCTAAAACATCTCCTGGTGTTGGACATCTACTGTGCTCTATAGAAAACACTACTTGGGATTGTAGCATGTTTATAATATTTATTAATCATATATTAAACTTTTTTGAATTATTAATACAGGTAAACCTTAGTATGAATCCTGCTTAGAAATGGATTGTGCTTGAGCTCTGAAAGAAGACGTTTCAGGCAATGTTGCTCTCCTTAGTGAGTGAGGAGAGGCAAGGAAGAAGGACCTTAACAGCCTGTGTCTGTACAAGTCATTTTACTTCAGTGTGCCTCAGTTTCCCTGACTTTACAAGGAATGGCAGCACAACTTTTTCTTTCACTATTTTCAGTAATTTCTGTTCTTTCCTTCCTGAGAAATCCCATGCCCAATTTCATATAATCTCCCAGACATAGAAACATCCCCCATCATAGATTTTTAAAAGTGAATCATAATCATTTGCATCGATGCAGCAAAATAAAATTCTATAAGTCCTACTAAGCCCAAAAAGCTGTGCAAGGAACAGATTGAGCAAGTACACCTGGGGATAAATGCATTATGGGCTTAGATCCATTATCACACCTCTTCTAGTCACAGCCACTATCCGAACCCCACAGGAAATCATTCATTGAGACACAGAATGTCATTTTAGTTGTAGCATTAATTTTCCAGCTGCTGTTAAGGATATATTGCGCCTCTTCAATGCATATAAAAGAAAATGAACACAATTCCATTTGATAACTTCACTACTGGATGTAGTTTTTATTAAGGGCCAGGATCTCTATAGTGTAAATGTTGGTAACATACATGTTTCTTTCTAAATGTGGGCCCTTTGATTTTATTGTCTCTCCAAGCAGTGAATAACATGCATTGACATGCTGATGAGGAGATTCCAAATGAAGAATATGGCCATAACTAAAACAATAATATTCTGTCCCCTCAAGGGAAGGTTTTGCTCTCAAATCCCAGCAGGAGGCACTTGTGAAAAAACTCAATTTAGGATATTATCCTCTTCATGTTTATTTACTTTTCCCTTTTTTGTATATATAATCAATACAAAAATGTAGCCAAATGTGTGTAATACCACATAAAACCAACTGTTTTCCTTCTTTCTCTCTTTTTTTTTCTATGCAGCAGATTGAATCCTAAAAGCTTCTACTAACCTCTACCGTGAAGCCAGCATTTTTTTTTTTTTTTTTTTTTCTGCAGCAGTTCAGATAAAAGGCAGAAAAAAGACTTGCTTACAAAATGAGGTATGGTTCTTTATTTTGATTTGTATTCAGGTGCCTTTTTTAGGCACCTGAATTAAGATGAGACCTGTGACAACCTAGTTTGCATGTGTGGTTATCTCACCCACAGTTTTGAGTGGATGTTCAACAACAAAGCTTAGTTAAAATCTCAACATCTACACTACCTTGTAGGAATGTGCCCTTTGAAGTGTAAAGAATGTTTCTTCAAGAAAAATATCTGGAACCTGCACAACTGAATTAAATCCTAGTGAAATGTCTAAGAGACATGAAGAGGTAGAACAAATTCACTTCCTAAACAAAAGTTTTACTTTCTCAGTGAGCTTCAGGCAATTTAAATCTTTCTGAGATGGGAAGTTCCTTACTGACCACCAGCTCTCAACTGTCTCACAGATATTTTATAGTATCAGAATTGCACAAATCGGGAAACTATATCAGAAAAATTAAAGGGATTAAAGTAAAACAGTTTCTCACAGAATCACAGAATCACAGAATGGTTAAGGTTGGAAGGGACCTCTAGAGATCATCTAGTTCAAATACCCCTGCTCAAGCAGGGACACCTAGAGCATGTGGCACAGGGGGGCATCCAGGCAGGTTTGGAAGATCTCCAGAGAAGGAGACTCCATGACCTCTCTGGGCAGCCTCTTCCAGAACTCTGTCACCCTCACAGCAAAGAAGTTCTTCCTCACATGCAGATGGAACCTCCTGTGTTTCAACTTGTACCCATTACCCCTTGTCCTGTCACTTGCCACCACCGAGAACAGTTTGGCCCCATCCTCCCTACGTTCACCCCTCATCTACTTAGACATATTGATCAGACCTCCTCTCAGTCTTCTCTTCTCCAGGCTAAACAGGAGATAGGTGCTCCAGTCCCTTAATCATCTTTGTGGCCCTACACTGGACCCTCTCTAGAAGCTCCACGTCCACTCTTGTCCCCAAGAATCCCTCCTCTGGGCTCTTGGGGAGCCCAGAACTGGACACACTATTCCAGGTGCAGCCTCACCAGAGCTCCCCAGATGCAGGACCCTGCACTTATTCCTCCCCACATGCAGGACCCTGCACTTGTCCTTGTTGAACCTCATGAGGTTCCTCTCTGCCCAAATCTTCAACCTATCTAGGTCCCTCTGAATGGTAGCACAGCCCTCTGGAGAGCTGGCTGTTCCACCCAGCTTGGTATTACCTGCAAACTTGCTGAGGATGCACTCTGTCCCCTCATCCAAGTCACTGATGAAGAAGTTGAACAGCACTGGGTCCAGTACTGACCCCTGTGGGACACCACTGGCCACAGGCCTCCAACTAGACTTGGCCCCATTTATCACCACCCTCTGAGCTCTGCCATCCAGCCAGTACTCAATCTACCTCACTGTCCACTAAGAGTTTTCCTATGAGGATGTTATGGGAAACTGTGTCGAAAGCCTTGTTGAAATCAAGGTAGACAACATCCACGGCTCTCCCATTGTCCATCCAGCCAGTCACGCCATCGTAGAAGGCTATCAGGTTCGTTAAACATGACTTCCTCTTGGTGAATCCATGCTGAATCCTCCTGATCACCTTCTTTTCCTTGACATGCCTAGAGATGGTCTCTAGGATGAGCTGCTCCATCACCTTTCCACGGCTCTCTCGTCCGCCTGATTGATCAACTACACAACTGCTAATACAAAATATGTCAAAGGAGCAGATAATTGTGGGAAAGAATTGCTCCTTAGTTGTGTAGATTTATATCGGAATGATTTATGTTCATCATGAACCCATTGTCTTAAAAAAAAATTCAAAATAGAACCCTTTTCCATATGCAGTTCTACCAAAATATGTCTGTAAAATCAGAGCCCAGTGAATGGGAAGAGAGTAAGCATTGGTTGCACAATGGCAATGCTGTTAGCTCTCCACTTTCCAGGGGAAGAAATTCCATCAGAAATGGGTAAGTCAAAACCATTTATCACTACATGGCTGGAAATGGCAGTAATAAGCCTTGGCATCATAAACTCCCTTCTTTTCAAAAGAGGATTTTTCATTCCCTGAACCATGTCCATTTTTAATCCTCTGTCTTTACTTCCTTTACACCAAAGAAGAAATGTAGCCTGGCAGGAGGAGGAGGTGACAGAAGCACCATATTGAATTGTACAGCTTTAATTGCAGCTGACAGAGATCCTCTCCCTTAGACAAGCTCTATATTTACAAGGAAATTCATATTAAATCAATCAATTCACTTAAGGACTCCATGGTCATGAAAACTCTCAGGGTGCACTAGAAAAAAAGCACATCTCATAGCTTAATGCGTAAAAATGTCTGCACAGACTCATTAATACTAAGTACATTCCTGGGACTTTGTTAAGCTAATTATTTTGTTAAATTGCACCTAAATAGAGAGCAATGTGTGAAGCTTCTCAGAATGAGTGTTGATGACACTGTCTTGAAGACTTCCTAAAGAGAATAAGGACATGAAAAAAAGAAAAACACTGAGAATGGTGTTGAGAGAGAAGCCAGTTCCTTGTGTACTTGATACAGTGTGGAAGCCATCCTGAAGACCTCCTCCCCAAAAAATGCAGGTCTTTAAATGAGATGTTAAACTTTGTTTATAGGAAGCAACAGAGAAGGGCAAATTATCACCTTCGCTTTGGGAGTTCCACCCACCATATCTAGGCTAGAGTACTAGTTAGAGGATATCTAATAGAGTAAGTGGTTCTCTTTAAAAAAAAAAAAAATATATATATATATCAACAGAAGTGCTACTTTTCTGAAAAATACAACAACAATCTTTTGATTACAGTCAAAAGACAGATTCCTGAGATAAGGGTCCTTTACCTCAGTTCTGTCTGCTATCTGGGAATCACTTTCTCAGGCTTCTTTGGCTCTAAGACATTTTCATTCCCAGCTATTCTGTTTTAATCTTCAATAACAAGGATAAATCTTTTTTGAAAGTGTTTGCTGATCAGGACATTCCTGTAAAAAGAAGGAAGGGTGGTTAGGACTCCTTTATACCAGAGAGGAATAGAACAGAGAACTTGCTCTAGTAGGTGTTCTCAGCCCAGATTATGCTTAAAATATGGTCAAACCATCACCTGCCTCTTTCCTACAAAAGACTTCCCTGTTGTTCATGAGTGACAGAGATGTTAGTCAAATTTCCTCTAGTAGGAAAGTGAACTGACCCCAGGTTTTCCATATATGATTTGGATCTGCCATAGTCTTTATTTGAAACATAGAAAAAGGTATGTCCTGAGCTACAATTTTACATTTCAATATCTTTAACTAAGTAGCTGAGATAACACTGTATACCAGTGTGAAAGAGTTGAGACACATAGGTGGGATTCAGCTTAACAAACGTGGATAATTGTAATTTGAATGTATACAACTGAGCTAGTCTATTTGGTCTTCATTATTGTCGGTGGAGAGAAGCAGACATTTTTAAGACTTTGTAAAGGACTCTCAGGTGACTTGCTTTCACATAGACATTTGCATAGCAGATGTCTAAATTAGACTGGGTTGATCCCAGACATAGTGACTTGCAACTAACAGGTAAGTTCCAGTTCTTTGATATCACCCCCTTCCCTTTCAATAGATTTCCTGCTTTGAAGCTTTTTCTTGTCTCCACTTCAGAAAGTTAGATTGGTTCCTTTTACTACACTTTTCCCTTCCCACATTTCTTGATCCACTGTTTTTCCCACATATTGATGTTAAGTCATGTAATGATAACAGAGAACATGGTATATTCAGGTAATGTAGTAGAGAAAGAACGGCATCCTAGGACATGTGTCCTCCAGCAGGGATCATTTGATCATGTACCTCTCTAGAAGTCACAGTCCTATCTGCAACACCATAAAATCTTTCTTGTGTCCTCATATACCTAGCCTCAGCTGCCATGGAAAAAAAAACATTACCCATGTCTGAGATGCTGGCACGAAGATGAGGGGACAATCAAATGGGCATAATACATGGAGCATAAAGGCCAACATATCTCTTCTTATCCTGACTTTCAGAATCCTTTGGGGTTATCTCTGTGCTGGTGAATGAAACTGTTGGATGTGCATCTGGACACTGAGCATGGACTATCTTGGCTGTTAAGTTGCTAGATTGAACCATGGCGCACAGTTCAAGTAGCCAGGTAGTTCACTGTCAAAATAAATGTTAACATGGGCCATGGGCTGTTTCTAATATACTTGGAAGGGATATCCTTCCTGTTTTGCAATGACAAATGCAGGGTCCTGCACCTGGGGAGGAATAATCCCAGGCACCAGGACAGATTAAGGGCTGACCTGCTGGAAAGCAGCCCTGCAGAGAGGGATTTGGGAGTCCTGGTTGACATGTTAACCATGAGGCAGCAATGTGCCCTCATGGCCAAGAAGGCCAATAAGATCCTGGCTGCATGAGGAGGAGTGTGGCCAGCAGGTTGAGGGAGAGGATCCAGCCCCTCTCCTCAGCTCTGGTGAGGCCACACCTGGAGTATTGGGTGCAGTTCTGGGCTCCCCAGGACAAGAGGGACGTGGAGCTTCTAGAGAGGGTCCAGTGTAGGGCCACAAAGATGATTAAGGGAAAGGAGCATCTATCATATGAGGAAAGACTAAGTGATCTGGGCCTGTTTAGTCTAGAGAAGAGAAGACTGAGAGGAGGTCTGATCAATACGTCTAAGTAGATGAGGGGAGAACGTAGGGAGGATGGGGCCAAACTGTTCTCGGTGGTGGCAAATGACAGGACAAGGGGTAATGGGTACAAGTTGAAACACAGGAGGTTCCATCTGCATATGAGGAAGAACGTCTCTCCTGTGAAGGTGACAGAGCTCTGGAAGAGGCTGCCCAGAGAGGTCATGGAGTCTCCTTCTCTGGAGATCTTCCAAACCTGCCTGGATGCCCCCCTGTGCCACATGCTCTAGGTGTCCCTGCTTGAGCAGGGGTATTTGAACTAGATGATCTCTAGAGGTCCCTTCCAACCTTAACCATTCTGTGATTCTGTGATTTTAGAAGCTAAGAGAATTAATGAGAATAGAAGTAACCACAAAAAATGCTGGCCGTGTTTCTGTTCTTAGATTTATTCTGTGACTTTAGTGTAAAGTTCCTCCCATTTGAGTTTAGTGTGGATACTTAGCAAGAAATAACAGAAGAGTTTGAGAAGGAACTTGCCTTCTTTCACATGGAGAGCAAGGAAAGGTTCATTCTCCTGCAAAAGTTGCGCAAATTGGAACATAGAGTTCTCTCATCTCTAGGTCCCTTCGGTCTTCTCAGACTCATGGATACTTTCAATGTGAGTATCTCAAATTGTAGAAGTGTTAGATAGATTCCAGCTGCGATATTATCTGTGAGCAATTTGACTCTGAAACTCTTCTCTGGTGATTCTGACAAATTCAGGATTTGTGTTCTAGGTGAATGAGCAGTAAGACAAACTATGGAAATTGAATAGCATTCACTCCATACGGTCTCTCCTTCTGCATGTAGTAAGAGACCATCTTCAGAGGAGTTCCAAGTAGCTATTTAGTCTATCCGGGTTTACTTATCAGGCTACTGAATGTTGGAAATCAGGAACAACCATAATACACAAAAGAAAGGAGAAAAGAGGAATATAAACCCATTCTGAACTTTCTTCTCTCATGTGCTAAAGGTATACGAAATTATGATTGACTTGGAGAAAGTGACTAGGGAATGTTTATTAACTGTATTTTTAACATAAAAATCTAGATGACATTCAGTTAAATTATCTGGCAGCCAGTCTAAAACAAGCAGAACATGCTACATTTTCCATACACAGTTAAAGTGTGGACCTCCTCACCACAGTGTATTATGGAGACCAAGTGACAAGTGGGTTCAAAAATTGGTGAAACAGGGAAAAATGATTATTTGCTGATTTCCTTAAGCACTTCTGCCAGACCTTTCAGAGGCAGCATGCCAAGAGGACTTTTGATTTAGTTTTTAGATCCTTACGTTTTTATATTCTAGAAGAAGTCCTGGCATACCTAAGGCTCAGGAATTGGTAGTATTGCCCTCATAACAAACAGTGAAATAAGTCTCTGGACTAGCTGTCTGAATATTTATTGCTTTTCATTTCTTTGCTCAAATATAACATGTTAATATTGCTGCTGACTTGTACTAAGGTTTTCTTTACTGTGCATACTGAACTGCCCTTGGTTAAAACAGTTGTGCTGGATGGCAGAGCCCAGAGGGTTGTGACCTGCGGTGCAGAGTCTAGCTGGACGCTTGTAGTTAGCAGTGTCCCCCAAGGGTCAGTCCTCGGCCCAGTCCTGTTCAATTTATTCATCAATGACCTGGATGAAGGCACAGAGTGCTCCCTCAGCAAGTTTGCTGATGATACAAAACTGGGAGGAGTAGCTGACAGCCCAGAGGGCTGCGCTGCCATCCAGAGGGACCTGGACAGACTGGACAACTGAGCAGTTGAGAAACCTCATGAAATTTAACAAGGCCAAGCGCAAGGTCCTGCACTTAGGGAAGAATATCCCCAGACACCAGTACAGGCTGGGGACTGACCTGCTGGAGAGCATCTCTGCAGAGAGGGACCTGGGCGTCATGGTGGATGACAAGTTGACCATGACACAGCAATGCCCTCATGGCCAAGAAGGCCAATGGGATCCTGGGGTGCATTAGGACGAGTGTTGCCAGCAGTTTGAGGGAGGTGATCCTGCCCCTCTGCTCAGCCCTGGTGAGGCCACACCTGGAGTACTGTGTCCAGTTCTGGGCTCCCCAGTACAAGAGGGATGTAGAGCTGCTGGAGAGAGTCCAGCGCAGGGCTACGAGGATGATCTGGGGCCTGGAACATCTGCCCTATGAGGAAAGGCTGAGAGAGCTGGGCCTGTTCAGCCTGGAGAAGAGAAGACTGAGAGGAGATCTCATCGGTGTCTCAAGGGAGGCAGTGAGGAGGATGGTGCTGGCCTCTTTACAGTGGTGGCCACCGATAGAACTAGAGGAAACAGCCACAAAATGAAGCACCAAAAGTTCCACAGGAACTTAAGGAAACATTTCTTGACAGTGAGGGTGACAGAGTCCTGGAAGAGGGTGCCCAGAGAGGTTGTGGAGTCTCCTTCTCTGGAGATCTTCCAAACCCGCTTGGACGCAGTCCTGAGCCACATGCTGTAGGTGACCCTGCGTGTGCAGGGAGGTTGGACTAGATGATCTCTAAAGGTCCCTTCCAGTCTTAATGGTTCTATGATTCTATGTTATAATCCAACCATCAGATTTGTGTTACTCTCTCCAGTACAAGCACTGAAATGTTTCATTATTACTTAAATCAGTGTAACTGTAACTGGAGATTTGATTGTCCTTGAAGGATGGTTTCTGCTTGGTGGCTACAAATGTTCTTTCTCATTTCATCATCTTTTCCTCCCTCGACTATGTGGATGGCTGAGGTGCTTGTGAAGCACTTTGCAGTCCAGGATATTAAAATGTATTGGCTTTGGTTTTCCATAGTAAACCAAGCTATAATTAGAGGCAGTTTGGTTAGTGCTACATAATTATTGTGGCACTGGGTCAGGATGTGAACAAAGCTCACTGCAGTACTTGCAAAACCGAACACTCCTTTTTCTGAGTCATTGTCCTAATTTACCCAGAACTTCAATACAGGTGAACTGGTGGGACCATCTGTGTAGCATGGAGTTTTCAATAAACTGATTTATTCTTAAGTCCTGTATTTATCCTTATTCAAAATATTTA
>VZSV01000142.1:388487-406785 GCA_013398735.1 Nothocercus julius
GGGAGGATGGAGCTGTTTGTTTTCTCTCATCTATAGCATTAGTTCTGCAATTTATCCACTCCACAACATTTTTTCTTCTCGCTGTTACCTCTGCATGCTATTCAGGCACCTCGGGTCCCAAAGCATCTCTTCTTTTGCCTTGTTTACCACCCCCGGCTTGTCTTTTCATAACCACTTTATAAAGAATTTCTCCTGATGCAGCACTGATTTTCTTTTCAGATTAATTGTATTTGTGCCAGCAGGAACTGGATCAAAAATAACCCCAAAATGACCATTTTGAATACTGACTTGCAGGATTCTTCGTGGAGAAGTTTTAAGCCAGTAGATGTATCTTGTTCTACAGGGATCTCTGTCAACTTCTCTTTTTATGCATTTAATGTTCTTCCCTAGCGATAGCCTAAGGGTGCTTTCACTAAACAATTAATGTAAGGCATCTCCTGGGAACCTAATGGGTATTTAGCAATAAGTTCACTTCCAGTGAATTGTATAATGTGATATTTTGACAATGGATATAGTGAGGTTCTTGAAAGGTGAAGTTTTCTCCGAAGAAGCAATAAAATATCTAACAGAACTTCTGATACCATTTTGTGGTCTAAGAGAGGATAGAGAGTGGGTCAGAAGTAGTAGGTAATTTAACATAGTGTTATGTGCTGTTGTACAGTATGTTCTTTAATTTTAGTGTCATTCTGTAATACTGTTCACTTTCACTAATACAATGTACAAGTCGTAATCTATTAGTGAATATAAAATTTGCTGTGACATTTGATATGAAAGCCGCTAGCAATGAAGGATGTAGTACTGCAAGATATATTTGTATTATGTTAATAAAAAATGATATTAACATATGAAACTAATACTAGGCAAGGAAAAGTGTTTAATATTAAGGCTTGAAATGCAGAAAGTAACATGAAATCTCCAGTCTGGTCTGGTAATGCTGAGTTCGGAAGCACACTCACTGACAAGACTGTAGACAGTAAGTAAGTTTTTTGAAAGGTCATTTTAAAATGTTATTAATAATAGTAATAAAATATAATAGCTATCACAAGAACTTAGTGTATTAATCCAACCATTCAAGTATAAAAGGTGCCATTTTAAATTCAAAAGATTATACGGCATGCATTCAGAGCTGAGTATCTTTCCACTAGAATTATACTTATAGATAAATTTAAATAAAGCTAAAAAAAAAAAAAAAAAAGAGGGGTGTGGAATTTTTTAGTGTTTATCTGTAATGTGATATATTGCAAACTGAAAAATATGTAAGACAGTTTAGAATTAAATGTGCAGCATTTTTACAGAAATAGTTTATTGTGGGGAATAGCATGATATAATTTCATATAAAATATGTTGAAGTTACATGCATGTTGCATCTATGTAAAAACCGATTTGCATTTTTCTATTTGCTTACTGGGAAAGAACAAGAATCTTTGGTGAGGAAAGCATATGAAACATTTTTCATGATTTTCTCTTTAATTAGCTTTTTTTAAGAAACAGAATAATAGTAGAAATAAATAAATTTGGGTACATCTATACTTTTCTGTCAAACACATCCACACATATATAAAAACAAATAAATAGATAGAAAAGGAGATAGATTTAAAAGGAAAATGGAGGATTTTTGTATTATTTCAAATGTTGTTCCGGAAAGCAAAATGAAAGCCTTTTAGGTATTTGTACACATAATAATAAAAATCATAGAAACAGTGAAACTACAAGAAACAAAAGCAAAAGAAAGTTATCTTTTGCTTAACTGAGTTTCACTCTTTCTACCTTTTGCTAATTAGCTTTAAAAGTACAAATTATTGATCAAGGTGAACTGTATTTGCCAGTTCACTGCAGATTTTCAGTTGTGACATACTATTGATTTTACTTTTCTTCTGAAACAGAATTTTGAAAGGCACTCATGCTCAGAGTACAGACTACATAACGTTATCTAATATCACTAGCATACAGCAAATGGCTCTGGAACTACTTTATTTCACAGGGCGGTGTCTGCTTTTCACAGGCTTTATGATAAAATTAAGCTCATTATCATCTTTTTAAAATCTAGTTTTTCGGATGGGGAAACAGAATACATTAAGATTTAACAAGGACATTTCTAAGCAATGAAAGCATGCAGATTTTCTTTTCATGTTTTTAATAGGAGCCATTGCAGTTAAAACTAGTGGCAAATCTAATATTTAATATTCATTCAACAAAAATGCAATAAAACATATCTTACATATACAGAGAGAGATATGTGTATGTATCGCTTTGCGTGGTTTTCAAATTCAGATGGTAAATAGTAATTTTACAGCAGCCTTTACACTAACCTCTAAGCTTCTAAAGCTGATCAGAATTATTGCTAAACTATTATATGGGCAAAATAACAATAATAGTAACAACAAAAATGCAGCAAAGGAAAGTAACTGTGGAGGCTTTTTTTTTTCTGGAGTTAGGTGCATGGGTATTTAAATAGCTCCCTGATGGCAAGAGGACAACTTCTGTTCAATAAATACAGTCTAAGAATTTCCAAATAATAAATTTTAATAGCTGAAGCTGCAAAAAATAGTTACTGTTGTCCATGCAAAATGTGAAATTTTCAGATAATATAAATTAGTGCAGTTCTACTAACATCAGCAGGATTCTGCTTATTTGAATGTCCCAACAAATTTGGCCTTTTTGACTTAAAAAACAGTTCTTTTTGCAGTGAAAAATACAGTGGAGCATTGGCAAGCCTCATCCTTCCCAATATTAACATTTCTTAGAATGTATTTGCAGGCTAATTTATTATTGCAATGTATTGCTTTAATGTCCAGAAGGATGATTGCAGTGTAAGTCCACATGCTAAATGCAAGCATAAATAGCAATTTAGTGTAGCCATTTGACCTTAATGATCTGCTCTAGATTGCACATGGTACAGTGTTTATAGCCTTATACTATGAATGAACCTTGGTTCTGTATTGTGGTTTTTTTTTTTTTCTTTTTTCTTTTTTCTCTTACTGCTAGAGCATAATCACAGCTAAATTGGAGTAAATATGTAAATATGAAATGTCCTAACGGAGCTCTGTAGGATTGCTCAGGATTCATATCTGCACATTGCACTTATCATCTGGCCTTTAAGGTGTAGATTTCAGTGCAGATGAACTAGCAAAATCGAGCTTACTTCCAAAAGGTACTTGACAGCAGAGAGATAGCTGAGATACCTCTGTGCTTAAAATTATCTTCTTGAACTCATTTAAAAATCATCAGCCAGTATTCTCGCTCCATCTTTTTTTTCCTTCCTTCCTTATTCCCTAGCAAATACGTGAGCCAAATTACAACCAGGACTATTCTGGTTCACAGCTACCTGCCCTTAGATGACCAGGTACCTGTCTCCTTCTATGTCTAAAACTCTTCCTGTCTTCACAATCAATCACAGCTGCCCCATGGAGCACTCCCATCTTTATGTCTTGTTTGAATCTCGCTGGAATTCAGAAATTAGGCAGAAAGGAGTCCAAATTCCCTAATTTCTCTAGTAACCTGATAACTAGAGGCCAGACTTAGAAAGAAGACTCAAGCCTACACATCCTTGTCCCATCTCTCTGGAGAATGCCTAAGGCTGACAGTGGAAACAAAGGAGGGAGATAGGTATAGCAGAGACCAATGTCGTAGGGCGCCTCATAAACAGAAACAACATTAGTGGGGCCAGAAAAACCTCCAGCTGGAAGGGGTATGATCATCAGCTTGGACATTCCAAGAAAAGGAAGACCTGGATACTGGTACTTTCATAATGTAACTTTAACAGCAGTCTTCAGTGTAAGACGAATAATGAAAACACAAAGACCAGGAAAGATCTGAAATCTCCTTTCTTTTACTCCTTGCTACTTTGGCCAAGTCAGCTAGGTTATACCTACATGCCCGTTGGTCCAAGTGAGCAGAGTTTTGGTGGAAGCTACCATGGCACAACCTGAAGTCTGTCAAGAGCTGACCATGTGTGAACAAGCTACTTAGAGAAGCTTCACTACATGCATTGAAGTCTGAGCTGTCCCAGCTATGTTGCTAGCAGTAGCCAAATTAACTAGTACAGACTGAAACTAAGAGCTACAAATTAGCATTACAATTACTATTACTACAAATTACCTATTTCTTTCAATAGGTCTTTATGCAATACATTGATGGATGGATATTCTACAACAACTGTTTCCTGGTGTTACTTCCCTTTTTTATGGTGCTGATGGGGATCAAAATTCACTTTTTTTTCTGTTGACAGGAAGTTGGGTTTTTTTGAGAATGATTATGAATAATTATTTTTCATGTTGGTTTATTTTGGAATGTGCCTGCTGTTTTTCAGATAAACAAAATATGCAGCCATTATTTATTTTTTAAGGCCTGTAACTAAGAATGCACTGCTTCTAATTTTTTGAACAAAAATTATACTCTCTGTGGAAAAGTACTGCCTATGATAATAATGTTTGTATAACGCTCATTTACTGCATGACACAGTTATGAGACATTTTATTGTACTTGCAGGAAACTGCACGCTTTTTATATATGAAACATTACATTTAATTGCCAACCTAACTAAGAACAAGTTTGAAATTATTCAAAGCAAATTCATGCTCCTCTTTTTTCACAGATTAAGTAATTAAAAAACAAGAACCTGAAATTAAAGAAATGCAGTACTGCTCTTTGTAAAGAACAGGAAGAATGAGACAAATATGCTGTCACCATTTTTTTCTCTCTTTCCATTACATTGAAAATGTAAATAATTCTGCTGATAAAATTTCTGAATATTAGACATCCATCTACTTTTTCCATTAAACACATTGCAAATTCCTTAGTGTCACTGGCTGCAAATTACCATTCTTGAGGCAAAAGCAACACTTAAGACAATAGGCAACAGCACCACTTATGACAACAGACTGGCAAGATCTCATCTAATGAAAAATGTGGGAGTTTTTAAGATATCTATTTCATATCAGGACTGGTGTGTCTCATATTTGTCTTTATTTCATAATCTGACACAAAAATTTGACCTGCTACAGTAATTCTATGTAGACATGTGGTCCTTGACTGTAAAACTAGTTAAAGCCAGTTTGAACTTGTGCATTAATAAAGTATATATTTCTTAATAAATACATTAATTTATTAAGAAAGATATAACTGAGCAGTGGTTCAAAAGTAATGGAAAATTGTCAGCAGGATACCAGCAGAAACACAGAACGCAGTGAGAAAGCAGAGCACAGAGGTTAAATCTAACTACGACCTGAAAAACATACTCTTATCTAGAGTCCTTCCCAAGCTTGCAGAAATAAAATTCTTCCTGCTTTGACAGATTATAAAAAGTAAGTCTGATTGCATTCCTTACTTAGCCACATTATACTTGAATCTGATTCATTTTCTTTTTGAAATAATTGAAGATTTTTCAAGTTTCCAGGGGGAAAAGTCCCACCCTAAGTCAACCAAGGCATCAGATCACTTGTTTGAAACACAGGAAGAAAAATTCAAAGACCTCGACTGAATCATGCAGCTCAGAGACAACTTGGGTCTCCCCTATCCCAGGTGAATGCCTTAGCCCTGGGCTGTTGACTGTTTTCCACTATGTCTACAGCTGGACAGACTCAGTCTTGGACCTGGAAAACCTTTCTCAGACTAAGGTTCATTGACAAAGTTACCTTCCTAGAATGTATTTCTATTACTGACAAATCATCTTTTTTGAAATAAAAACAGTTCCAACTGATTCTGCTACTGACTGTGCCTGAAGCTAAGCATATACATAAGTCTTTTCAAAGTTGATACTCAAAACGTGGTAGTCAGGACCCTAATACTGATGACTGCATCCCATGAGGAATCGTATTGCCTTTAACTGTGCATGTGAAATTTCACATGATCAAAGGCTTAATGAGTTATGACTTACACTTTCCAAACAGAAGTCTGTGCTGTCATGGCTCAAGTTTTCCCAGTTTTTATGCAACAATACGCATACAAATAGTGGTGCCCACAAAGGCTAACATTAGCCTAGGGATCTTTCATCTGTTGGGTCAGAGGAGAGAGAGAAGCTCTTCTGGAGGGTGCCCTCCTTAATCTCTCCCTGAAGGACTCTGTCTCTCCCTTTCCCTTTTTCCTGACTCTTGGGGCAGCCCAAAGAGGTCTATCTCTTTAGGCCAAAATTAAACTTTGTGAGCTATTAAATACAAGCACATAGACAAATAGCTTTTGCTACATATAGCTCTAATAACCTCAAGATACTTCACTTTGCTCCACCCTTAATACCACTGCTGGCTTCCCAACACGCTTTAGTAGAGACAACATAAAGGCAACTATTGCCAGACTGCACTGACTACTACTTATTGAAATCTGTTCTAAGTCACTTGGCTTGTCCTGCAGAATACATAGGCAATTACAAAGTAATGAGAAGAAGTGAGGCTTGGTTTAGGAAAATTTAGGGACCAATGTGATCCACATAACTGAGTGAATGGGAAGGTGGCCGTGAGCTTTTTAGCGTTGTTCTGAATGCCTGACCGTAGCAGCTCCAGTGAAAACTGCACATAGGGAGCCAGTACATAACTAGAATAAATAACATAAGATTGAGGATGGAACAGACAACACTTATCTTTTTCCACATTTCTACTAAAATATAGTTTTCATTTGCACAGATGGGTAGTACTAGGATTCTGCCTGGTTCCTCTTGATGGGTTTACTACTAGTCCATATGCATGCATCCCTCTCACCTCCAGAAAGAAATAAAAGAAAATCTATCCTGAGATAGTGCTAAGATCCATTTTCAATCAAAATGTCATAGTCCTCAAGAAGAATGATCTGCTTCTTCTCTTCTTCATTCCTCCTAAAACCAATGTTCTAATCAGGAACATAAAGGATAAATGTGAAATTCTCAATCTCCCTTACAAGAAGAGAGTGGGAACTTTTCACATGGATTCACACCTGCTCTACATACCAGAAATTAGTCATAGGAACAATATTAAATGATCAGAAAGCAGTTTCAGAGGTTATTTTTTCCTTGAATTCTCCTCTTTGGCCATTATCATCACAAGTACTTGGGAGTCCCATTTTGCTGTTACTGTTATGCTTGATTTTTATGTTTTTGTTCAGCATCCCTGAAAAATACATTCTTATGTCTTCAGTTTTCTCATATTCTGTTGTCAGGATCATTGTGCATCTTGCAATAAAACTGTCTTATTCTATTTTTGCATTAACAGATAATAAAAGAAGAACTGATCTGATGACTCAAGTAGTGTTAAGAACATATTTTGCAGGAGTTTCTGATCAAATGTGAGATCTATTTCTTCTTACTTCCTGGTTAATTGATTAAACTGTGAAAATATACCTCTGCTCCTTTAAAATTATCCCTTTGGTTAAAGTATGAGAAAAGACACAGCACACACAAAGAAAATATCATCTCTGAAGGAGTAAATTAAATGAGACAAATGTATTCAACAACAAATAAATGCTCTAAACACTCACAACATTTCCTAAATAATTTTGAGGAAAATACTATATGTACAAAATATCCTTTAGACATTCAGTTCTAGTTAGTGAAGCATCCTTCTAAATCTGCTCCAGGTAAGATGTAGATAGATAGATGGATAGACAGATAGGGAGATAACATAGTTAGAGATAAAAGAAAGGTTATTTTTCCAGCTGTCAAGCCCACATACTCAGTTTTAGGATCCGAAAGTCATCCCATGTTCTTTCTGTCTCATGCATCATCGGAAGTGACAAGGTTTCTGAAATGGCAATTGCAGACCGAAGGCAGCGGGAAGCTTGCCATTAACTTTAATGGAAGCTGGATCAACCCTAGTTAACTATTCAGTTCATGACACAGGTGCCAGCTCACAGTCTCAGAAGTAAGTTGGGTCTGCAGGGCTAACTGGAATCAAAGGCATTCAACAATTAGGAGGTTTTGGTCAGAAAAATGAAAAGATTCATGAAGCAGTTGTCATTATAAGCTAATCAATTTCTAACCAGGACCATGATTCATGAAAAGGGGTTCAGTTCTCATGCCCTGCTTGCCCTTCCTCCCAGAGGCAGAGATACGTGCTTGCAATGCTGATTAAAATGGCAAAAGTTATATGTGCTATCTAACAGGTCAGAAAACGGTGTTTTGAAGCTAGCAGAAAGTACAAACTCCAGTTCACCTTCATTACTAACTTCACTTTACTCTGTGAGAACTCTGCAAAGTGTAGCAGGTTACCAAGGTGCCAACAGCTGTCACCAAGGATGGCTGTGGAAATGGCTCATCTGAAATGAGTGTCTTGTAACATCTTTCACTGAATTTGCAGGGATGGTACCACTGTCACTATCCTTCCTAGTGATTGCTCTTGTTTGCATCTATGACAACATGACATTTGAGGACACTAAGGAAATGAGTCAGCTGGAGGTTTATTGAGTCACTTTATTGTGTCAGACGTACACAAGGAACTTGCAGATAGTATAAGTAATGTTTCAAACATGGCTTTGTGGACAGTGTAGGAAATGTTTCTTGCTAACTAGGTTTTGAAATTTGAAATGTTAATTAAAAGAAAAAAAAAGAGATAATTTTGCATCCCTTGTGGTTAAACAGATTTGCGTAAACTGAACATCACACACTGTGTACAGGCATGTTTTGGGGGGTTTGCAGGTAGCCTACACAAAAGAGCTTTGAGAAAACAACTGCTAACATATATAAATATGTTTATACGGAGTCATTCAGTAACTCCCACAATGGTTATAAAATTTCACTAGCCATTGATTGCTCTTCTGTTTTTTTTTTTTTTTTTTTAAAAAGACTTAGACAGTGGAATAATCCCTAGCTGTTCTAAGTAATTTGGGAGTTTTCAAAGTTTGGAGTATTAGTTTGGAGTAGTTAGATTCAGTTGCTGAAGCTGCTTTTTCATATAGCAAACTCCTACAATGCACATACGTGTTATGAGTACAAAATCATGCAAAACAAGTGAAACCAAATTGTGAAAGGCAGATCAAAGCACAATGAAACTTGCTTCAGATTGAATAACCCCAGTGAAGTATGACTGATCAACATAAGTAATTCAGTAAGAATACTTCCCTTACAAGGCAACACAAAACTAAAGATAATATATAACCAAGCTTCTTTGGAAAACTTCATCAATGCAAAGAAAATTTTAGAAAGAGGATAGTGACATATTCATGTGTGTGCATGTCCGTGTGTCTACATATATATATTTCTGTATACATGTATATGCACACTTGTGCATACAATTCCTTGGTAATTGAATCTTGAAGAGATTTATCCTATGGAAACAACTTTACATCTCTCTGTTTCATCGCCTCATCATACAGAAACTTAGGTGGGATTACAGTATTGTTTTATCCATCTTAGACATCTAGAATTTGCTGTCTCCTACAGGAGTGGAGAAAGATGAACTCCCAGAAACATTTTGCTCCATAGTAAGACAGGTATGTAAGAAAGAAGATATGGTTTCTGGAGGCTATGAATTTCTCAGTGCCTACAAAGGAAACATAGAAGGCTAGCTTAGCCTAAGCAGATACCCAAAGTGAAGTGAAATAACTTTGATGAATGAAGCTTTATGCCTCATGAAAGGTTTGTGAAAGTTAGTGATACTATAATAAATATGTAAAGTCTTAAACTAGACTTTACTTGATCACAGTTTTTCATTGTTTAACTGCAGAGTTATCCCTGGTTTGTTTATTAGTTTAAACCTGTTCCCTTTCATGACATAATTCTGTCTGTTATCTTTTTAGTCTCTTTATTCAAGAGAAAAATGAGCATATTTTTTAAGTAGATGTAGCTGTCTACTTGTTTGCTCTCTCCTGATATGTTTGAATCCACCCGACAATTTCAGTGAAATTTTATATCAGTCTAAAGATCTCAAAAAATTGTTAAAATGTGTTAAGTGTTGTTGCTATTTCATAGCTATTTCATAGCAATAAACAAGTCACTACACCATAAGTACCTTAGTAGCCTAACAAGGTTCCATATTTATTAGACACCAACAAGAAGCAGCCATTCACTAGATCAGCATTTGGCAGAACTCTTATTTATTTTGCATGTCTAGGGAAATGCAGAATAGATAATACTATATTACCAGTAATAATAGTAGTTTTTCTTCTTTTGGATGGTAGTAAATTGTCCACAGTTTGCTTCATCATTAACTGAGAAAGCAAAAGATCTTCACGATGTGTTTTTCTCATATTTGCCAGAAATTAATAATTCAAACCATTGGATTATGTTTAAAGAGTTTTGATTACCATGCCTGCCACAAGGTGTAGTCTTGATACCCTAAAAGCTACATTATAGAAAAAGTAAGCAATAGAGACATGCAGCTTTGATATATATTTTACCTTTTCAAGCTGAAAAATCCTATCATATACTTATCTGATTCCATAGAGAGTCTGTAATATGAGCAGATTGACAAGAAGAAGAAAGTCTGTTTTCTGAGGTTTTAATATGTACTTGCATTAGAGTAGTTACATATTGTAGCAACTAATTTGGAATATTTGCTGTGATAGAAAATATGACTGCATAGCTACGACAAATCTGAAGAAAAATGAAAGATGGAATGAAGAAACAAAGGAACAAATGAAGGAAAGGAGAGAGAGAAAAAAAGAAGCAAGAAATAAAGAAAAAGAAAGGAAAGAAGGAAGGATGGAAGAAGAACAAATAAATTCTGAATATTTATTTCTCACTACCTGGCAATTCAACAGTCCTAAAACAAATATCACACACCTTAGAGATGAGCTCTGTTATACAGTGTTAACGTCACTGAATCATATTTTGTATGATAAAGGTTGTTTAGATCTTCACATTCTTGGGAAATGAATTCTGCATGGAGGGACCCTTCAGAACAGTGCCTTCAGAAACTTTCCAACTTACAGTCGGCCATAGAATCATTAAAACACAAAATCTGATAAATCTGTTTACAGGGCTTATACCACATCTGGGATGCATCTTGATATCCATGCAGTCAATGCTCTTGTGTTTGTATTCCTTCCTGATATATTAGAAGTGAATGCAAGCAGATTCTAACTGCAATCCACACTCTTTTTGACAATAAGATTACATCCATACATATTCTTGAATGTGTTCATAGGGATGTTTTTTGATACAGGCAAAGTGAATGAGGATCCTAGTGCCAGATAGCTAGGAGTCATAAACTGACAACAGTCAAAGACCCTGTAATTTCTCCACTTCTCTGGCATGTGTGGAAAGTGAAAATAAATTGATCTGGTGGCAGGCAATGAGGTTGAAACAGCTAATGTCTGTCTCTGTCCAGCACAGCAAGGCAAAGGCAGCTTGCAGTTCTTTATGCAGCTATTTCTGCTAATGGAGGTATCAGGATTTATTGCCTAATGGTTCTCTGAAACATTCACTATGGCTGTTCCCTAACACCAGTAAGAAGTGGCATTCTCAATTATTTTCGACTTCTGATGATAGATGAAATTTTCACCCACCACCTTGACTTTATTTATTCTAACTTCGGACTGCCCTTTCAGCATTGCTTTATTCAATAATAATGCGTATGATTTCCTGTGTTGAAGGTGGCAGAATATAATCATCTGATATGACCCCACAAAACAGGCTATCCTGTTTCACTCAGTAGGCTCCGATAAGGAGGGTGGGATGCAGTGCATGTGTAAAGACTAGAAAGGGGCATGAAGCTTAAATATAGTGCAGGAAAGATAGACTATTGATAAATGAGTAGGTGGTAATCTGAAAGATATATAGTCAATTCTGGTATTTTAATCTAAAAAAGACCATGATTAATGGATTAAAGGCCAGAAGGGACCACTGGGAAAATTTAGCTTTACCTCCAGTGAAATTCAAGGGACTCTATTTTATGTTGGAGCTGAGTCAAAACTGTTGTAATTGGTACATATATTTGCAGGATATCAGAGTAAATCAAGCTTGATACGAACCTTCCCAAGGTATCTTTTCCAAGTTGGTATAATTGCCTTTTATTGTACCATGAAAGTTGTTATTTCTCCATCTAATGGTGTTTTGAGAGCACTGTAAGCAATTAGGATTCAGGAAAATGTGTGGAAATAATCAGTTCATGTTGACTCATGTTGCTTGGTTTTGTGTTGTTGCGTTTGTATTTCCAGTATTTATTTCCTTTTTGAAAAGAAAAATGAAGATTAAGACCTTAGAAACCTGCTTCCACTGTGACAACCTAAGATAGGTAACATAAATTATTAAATATCTTGAAAACAGAATAATGTAATTGAATTTTGAATTCAGGGAGTAATATAATAGCAGTATCTTCATAAAGCATTTTCTTAAGTCCATCTATAAAGATTATGAACCTCTTCCACATTAAATCAATAATAACAAAGAGGCCTCAGAGAATTATCATCATTTTGTTGTTGCTGTGGTTGTTATATCAAACACTTCTGTCGACTGGGTAACATAGGAAACTAATTAAATATCAGCATAACTGAGAGACAATTATGACTTTTTGTCCTTTAAGTACATGCTTGGTGTTCAAAAGAGAACAGATCCTCTAGGAAGAATGACTCAAGAGATTAAAATTAAGTAGAAGTACTTTGCTGAAGTGCAGCCAAGATTTCTCTTTTGCAGACAAGAGGCTGCAGTCCAACCTTAATTCCATTTTATTTCAGTCACAGAATTCATATTGACTTCATTGGGACTGTATTCTGGTTTACTGAGGATAATATGCAATTTACTCATAGGGACTAAGAGAATGCTAAATATCAGAGTTTGGACTCCAGTCCAAAAGGAAAGGGTACGCAAATTATTTTAAAACATTCAATGCAATATTGTCTATTTCTTCCAGCCATGAGGTCAGCTCCTCATACAGCACACTTCTCAGTGAAACTCTGGAACTTCCAAGGTGGACAACTGTCTCTTTTCACAAAGATTTTCACAGAGATGAGGGTTGCATCTCTAAGCCCTTGCTCAAGGAAGGAATCTATTGCCATGACTGAGGCAAATGGGAGAAGTTGCAGTTTTGATGACAGAATGTCATTTAAAAATTTAAAGAAAGAAGTCAAGCAGATAAATTATAGTTGGCAGCAAAATGGCCAGGCAATGCTGGACTGTCAATGTATCCATGAGTCCACAAGTTAGAACAGGGAGAAGTTAAAAGCTATCTGGAAACAGCACAAACTGAACAGTCATGCTCAGATGTGCCCAACAAGTTCCACATCTCAAAAATACATCCAGCTTTGAAAACACTAAAACACAAATCAATAAGTTTATTTATATTTGTAGTTTGATGCATGGTAAGATTTTTCAGAACTTGACCCAGAATATGCATTCAGAAAATATAATGAGTGCCTTAACTATAGATTAATCTTAATATTGGGATTACAGATTCTTAAATCACTGTATGTTTAACCAAAGACACTCCTCACAATGAATCCAGATTTACCTGTTTTTCTTCTATGTATCTAGAATTTATTTCTCCTAGTTTTAAATATCTGGAACCTATGTGTCCAATTTAAGCTTGTTATCTTCTAAAACGTGCAGAAAGAGATATTTTTCTTTAGAGGATATTTCATTGGTTTAGAATGTTTTAGAACAAACTTCTGAAAATATCTTTCACTTCATTGATTGTAAAGAGAACTTAGATGGCAAATCTGAACAGATATCTCATGTTCCAATGACTGAAGTTACATGAGTTTCACGGTTTATGTTATTTTTTTAATTATGTCCCGAAAAACACTATAATTAATATTAAATTGTCAAGACAGACCCACTGTCACTGTCAAGACAGTTCTACTTCACCATATAATGGGACTAGAAAAGTAGTATTGGATGGCTTTCTAATATACATGTTCTAATTTAATGAATTAGTGGAGTCATTTTTTTTCAGTTTTGTTAAATTTTCCATTGCCATTTGTCAAAATACTCAATTTTGGGGGAACAAAAACCTGAATTTGAGCAATAGAGGAAATGACCGATAAAAGCGTTGGAAACAACACCAAATTTTAACTTTGTTTATTTTAAATTCCATGCTAGTTAGGCAGTATGTAAGCAATTGGCTATCTGTTTTTATTGCCTCTGCTACTGCCTCGCTTAGAGCCTCCGGTGTTCTACACACTTGCTGTACACCCAGCAAAAGCCTGTTCTTACTTCAAGGAGCTTGCAGTCTAACTGAACAAAAGATAAAAAAATAGAAAATGCTACAAACACCATGTAGCAGGTGAATCCAAAGAATTGAAATGTGGTGTCCTGACACTCTCTTGGAGTCATGAAAGAGCTAAAGAACAAATATTGGCATGGTTGGTGCTGGGCCACAAACCATGGTGGTGGAACAGAGATGTGAGTAGAACCTGAGTAGGACCAGAGAGCCAGTAGGGGTTCAACCCTCTCCCCCTATAGCAAGCAGACAGTAGCATTAGGAACAATATACTCCACTTTGTCCTATCTTATCAGAAAAAGAAAAAAAAAAAGAAAAAAAAAGGGAAAGGGAAGGGATACAAAAAAGAACTGTATCAGTCAAGGAAAGTTTCAGCACAGTGTTTCCTTCCTGGAAATAGTGCAAGTTTCCAGACTCTTCCAGTAGTGAAGGTAACAGTGAAACTCCTTTAAAGTCTAGTTTAACACATATTTTTTAGTTCACACAATGTAAATGAGAGTAGAAACTATTTTCTTTGAACACAGCTTTTTTTTATCTTTTTTTTTTTTTATTGAAGATAATCTTTTATTTGTTTCTTCATGAATATAATGTTACATAATGTTGAAATATTTGGATATGTTTACCTTTTGAACACGATTGTTGAGAGCAGATGAGGAAGGCACAATACTGCATGTCTTGGACATTTGAATAAGAGATTTAATGTTTTATCAGCTATAAACAGCAAAGATTTTAATCAGACTTTGTAGTCATATACTGCCATTAATGTTGCTAATTAGGAACTGGTTCTCACAAAGATGTGTGATTAGTGAAATAGACCCAAATAAAGTGTATGTTATAAAAGGGATATTTGGTGAACAAAAATAACAAATAAGGCCAGACCCTATTTAATCTCAGTCTTGTCTGATTGTCAACACATTGTCTGCTGTAAATAGTATTTGTGAAGTGTTGCAGCTTGCGAAGGAATGGACTCCAGTGTAATGCACTGAAGACATTTTATAGAGCATCAGATACAATTTATATATTGTACTGTTCCGGATACAATGCCTTATTTGCCTACAAGCATGCGAAGCACAGTTACTAAATAAGCCAATAATCTAAGCATCAAGACTACCCAGTCAGCTTCTTGGTCACGTAGCAGCCGCACAGTTGCTTTTGCTCCTTGTCTGCTGATAGAACATTCGCACTGCCATCCTTGATGTTGGTTATCTACTAACAAGGCACCCCATACTACTGTCCTTGAAGCAGCCTCCGCAGTGGGGAATTTCAAACTGTTTGCAGATCATTTACCCTCATTTTGAAGATGCTGCTAGTTATATGAAAATATTTGCTGGTATCTTGATATTAGTCAATTCTATCTTCTTGAACTTTAGCCAGTCTTCAGAAAATTGCTTTTTGCTATTCAGTATTGCAGTATGTTATTAATAATGTAAATCTCTTGCTATTTATTCTAATATCATGAGAAAGCATACTAAGAATTTGAACAAAATCAAAATTAAGATACACAAAATTTGTAGGGTTCTATATAAATTGTGCTTGTCAATAGAAAAGATTTTCATAGCTGGAAGGAAAAACACCTTGTTGCTTTCTATAAATCAAATAACATTTTTTATTAAATTCTGTAAGATATTCCTAAAAAAAAAAAAAAAAAAACTATGCAAAGCAAATCATAAAGGAACAGAAAATGGAATAAGCCTCTCCAAGTCAGTCTAATGTGTGAGATGTTGTTTGGTATGCACATACACAGAGGTTAAATTCGGTTTTAGTTTTATGCTTTATTCATTGACATCCCTGAAGTCTTAAGACTGGTACTGGCTCTGGAGGGCATGTCTGGTGTTTGTAAAATGCAGCAAGCCAATAGGAAATTAACAGAGATGGAAGACAAAAAAAAAAATAGAGTTTAATTAGGACAAGAGAGGGTAGGAAAGAAGAGGTAAGTTTTGCAGAATAGAGTGGAAGCTGGGACAGGAGAAGCAGAGAGAAGGAAGGGGATAAGAAAGGAAGGTCTCTGAGGCAAGTGGAGATGTGAATTCTGGTGATTTGCAATAATCCTCATTTGCTCCCATTTGTTCACCCAGTTTTCTAGGTACTTTCAAGAATTTCTTCTCCTTTTATTCACATGTTTTCTCTTTATCAGGCCTTGAGCTTCTAACCACACTGTAGTATTTGCCTTCAGAAGTGAAAAAAGTACAAGAAAATAAAGTTTTTTTTTTTTTTTTTGTGATAATCTTTTTCTGTCCAAACGCCAAAAGTATTTGGCAGTCTTTTTTTTTTTTTTTTTTTTTTGCCTCTTTTTTGCTTTCTACATAAGTTACTTCTATATTTCTTGTGTATATTTTTCTCCAGACAACTTTCACGATCAATGGATATGTCTAACTTTATTGTCGTGCTCTCCCACAGGGTTAACTAAACCTTGCTATCAACCCTTGTTTCCAGACACAGTGACTCAGTTACTTCCTTAGTTTGTTAATTCTTCTAATTCAAAAGCTCATGAAAAAAATTCCCACATGCCAGTCTTGCTTTTTGGCATTCTTTAACTTCTCTTTTTATTTCCCCAACTGAAAAGAGCGGTAGTGAAGGTAATATTAAGGTAAACAATTGTGGCTAGGTGTCACAATTTCAAGGAGAAAATGGAACAGGATATAGGGACATTTTAACATTGTATCTTTTGGACACTAAAGCTGAAAATAAAAAGAAAATACGAGTCGAGAATAGATGAAACATGCAGCATAAGATCCTGAAGAATTTAGAAGGCTATCAGCTGTTTTGAAATTACAAAAGAATGGAACAAAGACAAAGCAGGATATTTGTATGCTTCAAGCTGCTCACAACATTTAGCTTAAACACAGCCCCAGAGCATAGCATTAAACACTGAAATACCTTTCTACAGAAATAGGGAAGGAAATTTGATAGGGCTGCAGTACAAAACACTCAATTCAAATACCCAGCATCATCTAAGGTATTTAGAAAGAACACACAAAAGTTAATGAAAGTTACTTTAGCATGCAGCTTTCTACGGTCACCAATATTTGTACCCTTTAAGCTGGAGAAAGCCAGAATATTGCCTTTCCACACTGCCCTTCCTCCTGAGAACACTTTGCTCTGTTTCAAGGGAAGCTAGCAGAAGGCAGGAACAAAACACACAAAAGGAAAAAGTTCATTACACAGCATGCAGTTAATCTGACTGACTCCTTACCACAGGATACAGTGCATGGCAAGTCTATAGCATTGGTTCAAGGGGAGTCTGGACAAATTCACAGATTACTGAATACATCAAAACCATGTCTGGCATAGAAAGTTCTAAAGCTACAGATGGTTAAAGGCTGGGAAAGAAGCTAGAGGAAATATGATATGTTTGCCCTGTCTCTATGACTCTTCCCTGGGCATCTGCTTTTTGGCAGCTGTCAGAGACAGCATCCTGGGCTAGATCGTAAGATTCAGTAAGATCTCTCTTACTTTCTTATGATCTTAGTGTAACTCATACAGAATAACTTGACTGTAAATTAGCGCTGCCTGTGCTACTGAATCGTTGGAGAATGCAATCATACTCAAGGGGTACTTTAGACCTCTCTAATGCAGGCAACTGTATTTGCCCTTGAAAGAAACAGACACATTCAGGCTTGATTCACTTGACCTACTTGAATGCTCTATTTATGGTGAGAGCAGTTTCAGCCTCAAGACACCGATTTCTCTCCATTGACCACAAAAGGAGCCCAGGGTGACTAGCTCAGAGCTAGTCCTTTACATTTCAGACATCAACATTAAATTAGATTAATTCTATCTGGAGTATCTTTCCAGTAAGATTGAGGCATTTGAGTCATGCTTTGAGAGAAAGAAAAATAAATGCAAAACAGATGAATCACTGATTTCCCCTAACTGTCTAAACTTGCATTTCAGCCCACAGATGAGACATGCTACTAAATGAGGCAACATTTGTATTTAACAGTCATATGGATAACAGATCTAAATGTACATGAATTTTATATCTTAATGGCTTTTTTGACAGTGGATGACATTATGATGGAAACAACAGGCAGAGATAGCATCAGACTAATGTGCTCTCAGTAGTCTAACTCCAACTATTATAATGGCAATCACTGCAGCCACCGTTAAATTAATGTCAGATGATCTGTTTACTGCTAATCTTTGGTCCATTTCACTTAGCTTCAAGGAATGAATGAGATAAGACACATCCAGAGCAGTGCAAACTGGTAGGATCAAACATTCATCTAGCACCATAATCT
>VZSV01000142.1:408460-420884 GCA_013398735.1 Nothocercus julius
AAAAAGAAAAAGAAAAAGAAAAAGAAAAAGAAAAAGAAAAAGAAAAAGAAAAAGAAAAAGAAAAAGAAAAAGAAAAAGAAAAAGAAAAAGAAAAAAAAACAGTGATACAAAATGAATGTGCCCTCCAGATTCATGCCAAAGGCAAGTTGACCCAGCTGTCATATAATCATCCAGAATGAAGTTGAGGGAGCCAAGATAACTAATCCTGATGTTGGCCTTATAGCTCTTTGGCTACAGAAACTAGAATACCTTGGCAAGGCTAGTCATGCAGACTTGCATGTATCCCAGGTCTTTTTTGATAAAAGATCTTATTCAGTTGCATGGGAATGAATTGACCCAAGCATGTGGGCTTCAGCTGGATGCTTTGGATGTTATCAGCTGTTTGTCATTATTGTGGAGAGTCTGAAATGCATAGGTGTGGGCCCAACACCCTTTCCCACAGAATAATGGCAGGGAGTTTATTTTCATTTAAAAAATATTGAGTATGGATCATATCTTTGTGGTCTGTGTATATATGTCTGTAAAAAAGAGAAGGATGGCCTTTTTTGATATGCTTTCTCCTATTTGGATTTCAAATGAATATCAGTTATGGATATACTCATCAATGCTAGAGTCTTTTCCCTGACATTTAGTTCACCAGGCCCAGTGCAGTTACTTCCTTTCAAAACACAGTGACAACACCTAAACTATCTACTGAGAATGACCTCTGGCTTATGATAATTCTTGTCTATGCCTAGGAATTATTTGAGAGACTGATATCTGGGTCAGGCCAAAATGATTCTTAAATAATTTAATAGTTCAGATGACCAAGTTCCAGTGTTTTTGAAATAAGCCCTGTCTGTATTTAAGAGGTTAGTGCCAAACAAAACATTACCAGATCCGATAAAATAAAATCAAAAGCAAGAAAAAGAGAAAGAAAGCAAGTTCTTATACTGTTATTGTATATACAGAGATTAAGCCTGTGATCTTCTCCCTCTCAAGATGTTTTCTCAAAGACTATCACCTAGCATGAAGACGTCCAGAAACGAAGATGAATATGATCATATATCACTACTCTAAAATATTCTCACCACCTTGAGAAGGCAAATGCAGACAGTGGATCTGTGAATTACTAATCCACGACTGAACACCATCTGTAAGGGAACACAGTACTGTGACAATTACTATCAACAAAATGACAGTTTCCAGCTGCATCTGGGAGCCCATGGCATTCATGCTAGACAATTATTCCTAGGCATTCTTTATATATACAAGAGAAGTTAAAGGCACAAACCTAGTTGATTATTCAGTCTATCTCGGAAAAGAGCAAGAGAAAAAGTTGTATGAGGTAGTGTAAATGCCCATTATCTGATGCTTAGCTTTTATATATATAAAACTAAATATTCTTGCATTATCTGCAGCCTAGATATGGTTCTTGCCAATATTTTTACAAGTCTTTGTATTTTAACAGGAGTTTTCCCTTCTTGAGTCAGAAATGATTGGTGCTGTTAATATTACTCTCTATTAGGAAGGGACTGAGTAACATTCTGAACGTGCCTAGTTCTCTCCATTATCTCCAGCCACAAAGGTAATCTAATTGATATCCTTAGGTTGAGGTTAAAATCAACTGCATAGGACAAGGTGCTGTTTGAGATGCCTTACAAGGTGGGTTACATATGTTTGGATCTAGCAGATGTAACAGTTGACTTAATGGTAGATTCACCTCTCTAGAACAGTAGCTGAAAACCAGGTGTATAGATATCTACGCTGCAGATTCAACATACCTAAAGGTAGACGGAATTATGCACACTTAGATGTGATGGATTTCATCCTTAGTTTCTAACCTATATATCTTGACAACAAATCCATGAAGTTTAGATCAGCCTGAACCTGGTCTTTTTATCTGGCTTGCTAAAATCCGCACAACAGATAAACTGGACATATATAGAAGGTTTTGTCCAACTCGCAAGTTAATTCCTTCTTTGCAAAATGAGAATAAGACTTACTTTCTCTCTTCTCTTTTGACTGTGAGGTCTTTGGGGTCATGAAGCCTTTGTGTGAGTGTGTATGTATATGTATACATAGTACTATGCCTAGCAGATACCTGATTTCACCTGGGTCCTTGAAGCACTGCTGAGCAATATGCATTTAAAATAAAAAATTGTCATGGACTGCTGAAATTCTGAAAGTCCTTGTGGATTACATGCAGCACTGAAATTTTACCAGTCCAAAATTTCCAAATGTGTTAAAAAAAGCAGCATCTGGGAGATACGGCTTTTTTTTTTTTTTTTTTGTTAACTCTCCACTGTAGAGCTATGGTCAGTTCAGACTTCATGATTTTGCAGCTTCAAAAAACAAGAAGCAATATTATTTGCCATGCTTTTGTGCTTGATATGGACTGCCAAGCAATCATTACATTAGAAAATATATGTATATATATAAATATATTAAAGAAATAACCAGAGAAACTCATGATATTCTAGAAGTAAAAGCATGATCCGTCACCTGAGCCATGCCATTTAAGAAGCCTCATGCATTAAACATAATGGAAGGGAGTAGTACAGCTCCAGTTCAATATGTGACTTGTGAGCTATCACAGGGCTTCTGACTCAGTATTACTAAGAAATGTTCACTGACTGTCACTGCAAAGGTATGCGAGGGAGATTCTCTAAGGACCAATTAATGGGAATGGAAGAGAATTCTGGTAGATTGGTTGCCAGTGGGAGGAAAGTGAGTGGAGAATGGTGAAGAATAATATATGTTTGCAATTTACTTATTAGCCCTATTAACAAAAAAAAAAAAAAAAAAAAAAAAAAAAAAAGGCAATACATGCCAAATGAAATAATAAAAGATTTTAGCAGCATTTGTAAATATAGTTTTAATTATTTAAGCTGAATGTGAATAGTAGGCTTTTTCTTTTTCCTTTTTTTTTCATTTTGTTTTTTGTTTTGTTTTTAGGAACACTGTTGCTAATCAAGTCAACAGCCCTATTTTGTGTCACAAAACCCTAGCGTTCTGCCACAGAGGAAGCTCACTGCTGCAGTTTCTTAAAGCCTGTATCCTTTAATCACAGCTGAAATAATGGCATCTTAACTCTGCCAAGCTCATGTTGAGAGTTATTATTTTCCTGTTTCCCTTTCTGTTCATATGTTTGTTTTTCCATTTGTGTATAAATTTCTTTTGTCAGTCTCTCCAAGCTCAATACAGAGAATCATTAAATAAGCCTCATAGTACCCCCATGCAAATTAGGAATCTGAGAATAAAATTTACCAAATACTATACGGCTATAGTTCGGATTGATGGCAAACTGCCTTGTGATGAATTACTGCACAAATTTGCTTTTCGATGTACATTTTGTTGTACATTTCTGTAGCTGGTGTTAAACCTTTAAGCCTCAACCAGTTTACTGTAAATTTTTAGCTGATGTTCTCTTTATATCTGGAAAAAAAAAAAAAAGAGCTTTTTGTTCAAGCTTCTCTATTTTTTAAAGAAATAATCTAGCTATTCTAATACTGACTGGGAAAGGCAAATTTTTGTTGTTAAAATTACCTTGCTTTTGAGCATGGCAATTCAACACTAAGTTCCTCTTAATTGCCCAGGTCCTGATTCATTCAAGTACTTAAGTGCGTGCTTAGCTGTGAAAATCTTTTTTTTTTTTTATGGCCGGGAGGCTTTTTTATTGGATTTTATTATCTGCTATCGTAATTTTATTATTATAATCATAATCTGGGAAATGTTTTAACAGAGTAATTATCTCCTAGATTTATTTTAAATTTTGTCTTTTAAATCTAATATACTCTAGAAATGTCCTATAGTTACTAATGCTGGTGTCACTCTGCTCCTATTAGTAACCATCGGCAGAATAGAAAGTGGAATGGTAAAGGAATGGATCTGCAGCTGTTTTCACCAGCTAGGGAGTGACCCAAGGGAGTGTTCAGTTTCTTGTCAGTATAAATTTCCTTTGAGTTAATGAGAGATCTGAAACTGGTGTGTTACCACACCAAGCAACGAGGATGAAGTCATCTAAGAAATAGTACTTCTTTTGGTCTTCAAAGAGAAAAGAATTTGGCTGACATAATAACGACAGTGCAAGCGCCCTATGTTTCTCTAGTGTCAGGAGTTATATATAAAAAAATTTATGATATTAGTCTTTCCTGTTTAGTTGGCAAAGATTGATTCCAGTAGGCCTACTGAGTGTGATAAGAGTATGTGCGCATAACTATGTGTAAATCAGTTTTCTCAACTCGGGAATTACAAACAAACAAACAACAATAAAAAAAAAAAAAACAATTGAGAGAGAAGGCAAGAGTCATTATGGAAAACAAATATTCTGCAAAAAATTCACAAATGGTGTGAATGCCTCTCTTCCACTTAGAAACTTTTTCATTTTGCAGAAACTTTTACAACAAAAAGCTGATTAGCAGTAAATTGGAGATAGAGTGTAACAGGTCTCTGTTAAGCACTTACTAAATGTCACAGTCCTCTAGAAAATAAATCAAAAAAAAAAAAAAAAAAACAAGGAGTTAAAGTAGAAGTTCTGATCTGATTTAACCTACATAAGCCTACATGATTCTCTGGATAATAGCTTCAAAATAGATCAAAAAGGAGAAGGAGAACCTGGAAAGAGATGTATAAAGTGCTGGAGGCAGCCACGGCATGATTGGAATCTAAAGCTAACCTTTTTAGGTCTTTTCCATCTTTCTCCTCCTAAACTTGAAAATTCTTCCCAGCAATGTTTTTCCTGGTTTCAACAGCTCAGAATTTTCTGATGAGAAAGTGCTTACGTATGCATTCAATTTTCTGTAAGAGACCAGAAAAAGGAATAGAATTACTAAATGGTTACACTGGATACTGCAGGGGATATAAGAATTATATTTCAAGCAAGATTTTCCTAGTACTACATTCCGGGGTCAGGTCTCCAAACATATTGTCTAGAACCTACACTCTAAATGGTGATCTCAGAGAGTTAAATAGAGGCAATTTCTTTTTGAAGTAAGATCTTTTAACTGGCAGCAACCAATGGCTGGAAAGTGGTATAATGACACTAAGTATTAGAAACCCCTTATCAAAGATAAAGTCAAACTCTGCTTTCATTAATCCAACTCTTTCTATCTAACCACTGTCATTTGCTTTTCTGTCTGGTAGTGTAATGGTGTTCAGCTGCATTAGTATTACAAACCCGAAGCAAGGCAACAGTGAATCAGGATGGCTGTAAAGTACAAGAGTCATGTAATGTCTCTAGTAGTATTAGAATTTAGAGAAACAATCCGTATAGGCAATTCTTTCTAAAGGTCTTTGGATGTCTTTATGAAAATGTAATTAAAGACAAAATCTCAATGAGAATTTTTATTGAAATAGAACATTAAATCACTCCACTGAAGTAGTGCAATATTTTCTTTAGTAAATAATTTGCTTAATAAAAGAAAAAAAAGACAGTTTGTGGTCACTTCTACTACAAGACTAAACAGAATGTGGGAACAAGCAGCAAAAAGAACAGTTAAGAGGAAAAGAATTGGGAAAAGTTCTGTATTTTCAGCTTCCTAAATATAAAATTGCTAACTTATAATAGGATTTGCCTAGCATAAATTGAGCCATTTAAAAGGTAAATGCCTCATTTAAGACAAGCATGTGGGATGCATCTAGAGTTACTGGAAAGTGGGCAATTCATCCCAGCCCAAATGGAAACCTAAAGTGGATGAGAAGCAGGAAACAGCCACTCACTCATTGTGGTGCAGAACTCTGTCTGAGGATGGAACTGGCCAGATGGCGGCCTCTCCAGGTCTTTTAACCTCCAAAAATATTCTATGCAAAATTGTTGTGAAACAGATGCAGACAAGTAGGAAATCTCGGTGAAGTCAAGAGTGTGGCCCGGAGATCACTTCCGTTGGTCGCCTACAGCTAAACTGATTGACAGCAAAACACAAAGCATCTCTGGTTTTTCCCTGGGAAACAAAAGTTGTCAGTCACTACCAAAGACTGAACCTATAGAAATCTTACCAGGGATATTATTTCTTCTGCTCTGCTCACTTGAATGTTAAGGATCTGAAGATATATTGAAGAGATATTAGTCATATATCAATATTCATTGAAAACAAAGGTGATCAGGAAAAGTCTTTCACAGGCCAGTCAGAAGCTATAGATGAGCTAACATGGGTTTTGGATGAATCATATATATAAAGCCTCTCATGATTTCTGGTCACTAAAGGACCACCTCCTCCTGCTACAATGTAGAAGAATTGGATAAGAAAGAAAATTGGACTTCAGATTTATCATTTTCCCTATTATGCATTTCTACTTACAAGAATTACAAACATCTTTCTAAACAGGAAAATGATGTACTCCCAGCATGAACAGTCAGACACTTTTGACTTGTATTGGTGCATGGTATATACACTCACACACACATCAAGAGCTTTTCAAAAAAATCCAGAATCTCTAGCCTTACCACATCTCCAAAGATCTCCTCAACCCATATCTTCTTTTGAAGGATCAGCCATGCAGTGAAGAATGAGCCTAAGGCATGATGTCTGTATTCCTGAACAAAAGGTTAGGAAAGGTAGGGTTAGTTTTTCTGTTTGTTTTGGTTAGTTTTTTAGTTTAGTTTAGTTTTGCTTTTGTAGTATAACACCTATTTGGGAGAAGATGTAACAGGATAGTTCTTGTTTCTTCTCTTAACTCTACAGAAGAAATCCACTTGACAACCTCATTCACTCTTGTCTGCCAACCAGATGCCTCAGGCACATATATTATCTGTGCCTCAGATACCATACACCTCCACTGGCCTGCCAGCCAACTGTAAATACACAAGATACATAGCTATGGTCAAGTTTGTTCTCATCTTGTATTCTCACCTTCTGTGCAGATACTTGCTGTTTCTGAATCCTTCACTTCTTGGAGAAGACAAATTTCCTGACTTTCTTAGAGATGTCTCATGACCTGGAGGCATCCTCAGCCTTTGTGGGCATATTGCAGAGTGCTGCCAATTTAGTGCTGCCAACATGATCACCAGAATCTGATAATCCCAAAAGGATTATTCTACTAAAGAACAAGCAAAGCAATGAGGCTGACTGTAGTACGCAGAAAACAAGAGCTGATGGTGCCTTGAGAGACAAGAAGAAAGAAAAGAGCGAAGAAAAGGAGAAAAGGATTTGAATTAGAAAAGCGTATATGTGAGAACAAGACAAATGTAGCAGTGCTGAAAGCAGCCCCTGAACCTACAACAGGTATGTGGAAGGAAGAAAAGGGTGCCTGCTTTCAAGTTGTTCATATAGGAGAACTAAGCATCAAACCAGATGCTATAGAATTCTCTTTAGATGCAGTGTTAAGTGACTGGATGAGAAGAGGTCGTGATGTTGTGCATATACCACAGAAATCTGGTATAGGTGGAACAATGGTATGTACTGTACAACAGTTTTTGCAGCTGTGATGCTCATACTGGATGCTTTCTGTGAGCTGTTGGAGGAAACGAAATCTGAGAAAGCAAGGAAGAGACTGACAAAGAGTACAGGAGAAGGTAGAAAGCTACCTTTACAAACGTTAACTGAAATGTGTTTTTTTCAGAAGAGAGATGACAAAAGAACTAGAAGAATAAGTTCTGAGCAACCATCACAGAAACCATGTAGGAAATCAAGGAGCTTTACACATCTAAATCTGAAGGCTAGTGCATCTAAAATGACAATTAATCATTCAAATACTTCAAAC
Source organism: Nothocercus julius (assembly GCA_013398735.1). Classification (NCBI taxonomy): domain Eukaryota; kingdom Metazoa; phylum Chordata; class Aves; order Tinamiformes; family Tinamidae; genus Nothocercus; species Nothocercus julius. Next base: position 416,141 of record VZSV01000142.1, read on the forward strand.
CTGACTTGGGAAGGGGATGGAAGATTGGATGGACTGGAAAATGCAGTTTAACTACATAGACCTCTCCTAGGTGGCTAAATGAGAAATATGAGTAAGAACTCTAGAGTAAACTGACAACAATTCTGATGGACAGAGACGTGTCTTGTTATACTATCATCACCATTACCATCATCCAGTAAATGAAAATATCAAATTTGCCAAACTTGCTCTATCATCTTTTGAATAAAAATTACCTCAGCTTTTCCTGCCCTCCATCCAATTCATCTCCTTCTCTTTTTGTCCTTCCAAGAAATGTTGAGGATGAATCTCAAACAGAATGGTGATGAGTGCAGTATTAAACACCAGCTCAAATCCTCAACTGGAGTAAAGTGGTGTAATTCTATTGAAGTTTGGTGCTTTGCTGCCAGAGTCTGATTCAAAGCCTTTGGGAATCTTTTCATTGACTTCTGTGGGCTTTGGCACTGTTAAAGATCTGATCCTTCAAGTAAGAACTGACAGGATAAACAAGGTTGACGGTTGTGGGAAATATGGGAAAGTGTTTTTACTTTTGGAGGTTATGGTCAAATGCATGTTTGAAGGACTAGTTCTAGTTCAAAAGTGGGGCTAGCCCAGTATGAGAAAATACAAAGGCATGACCTTTAAAGATAGTAAATGAATCCTTCTAGCAAGAACAAATGCATGCAAAATACTTAGCTAGTAAAAGAGAAGCTTTGTCTACTTCTCATTTTATATGAACACATTCATTTTGCAATTCGCTGTAAATCCTATTGAAACAAAAAAAATGTGTTTACAATGTTACATATTCCATAAAACATGTTTGCTGCTCAGCAATCTGCTTGCTTCTCTTAAAATGTATTTTTGTGACAAACAATCATTAAACCTCACAACCACCGTGCGCAGATAAATGAAACTAGTGCAGATATTACCATTTGGTTGACACATTTGTTTTGACATTGTAAAAGAGCATTATGGATTTTTTTTTGTATAAAACTCTTCCTTTTTTCTCAGAAACAATAATATGTTCCTGCAAATGCTGCAAAAGATCAAAAGCTGTTCAGATCATATTTACAGTACTAAAAGCACAATGAATGCCCCTGTAAATGACATGTAAATTACTGAACAATGATTCAACTTCAGTCAGCTTTGCAGATGAATTGAAGGACCTTAATTCCACTTTAGCTTAGAAATCTGATTATTCTACAGCTTGTAAGAAATCAGCTTTAATCCTCTTCTAAATGTCATTCAACAGGTCCTTTCTGCACAAAAGATGTAAATGAATTTTCCCTTACAATATCTTTTCACATTCATTTTCTTTCCACAGGATGTTCTTAGAAATAATTAAAGTCTGGGCTATCATGCTGATAACTCTCCTTTACTGCATCTGCTCAAGACTAATGGTCTTGATTCACATGTTGGCATTGTGATATCATTACTCTAATGACCTGTACTTTATTTTACTGATGAATGAAATCAGAATTAGGCTCTGATACCATTTGAATCTGAATTCATATTCAAGAAAGCAAAAGAATTATCTTTCTTCAAGGTTAAATTTACTCTGGGAAGAATTCAGACAAATGCATACCTCCGATTAGGTCAATTAGCCTACATAAAATTGAACACGTGAACATTCTTTCATCAACACTTTGTTTTATTCCTTTAGTTTCCAACATCTATAGATTGATACTGTATTATATGGAGAGGCTTCTAGTCAAAAACTATATTTTTGACAGATGATTACTCTGTAGATCCAAGTTCCTGATTAGAGGCAGGCTTATCACAAGCAAGTGATAAACCATTCATGAGCCAAACTAATGTTAAAAATCACAGACTGGCTGAGCCACCCCAGTGGACATACAATCAAGACAGATCCTCTGGGAGTTATGTTGATTTACACCAACGACATATCTGGTGCCCATAGATTAGAGACGTGTTATTTAAAAGAATTGTCCTAGAAGATCCATTCAGGCAAAAGATACAACACCATAGGTCATGTGGCATTTGAGCACTTGTTCCTCCTATTTCCCATTAGAGCTTTTGACCTCTTGGTGACTGAAAGAAAATCCAATCCTGGACTAGGACTTCAAACAGTGCAACATTACAGATGAGAGACAGTTCTCTCTGGCAGATCTTCAAGGAAAGGTTAATTTCCTGATATATATCTCAGATGACTTAAAAGAAAGCAATCTGAGATTTTAATTTACTCAGGTGTTCTCATCTTCTTCATTCTGAATGCTACAGTTGAAACCACTGTGTTTTACAATGTCCCAAATATACTCCATTATTTAATGGCACTTCTGAAAGCCTCATCCACAGTCCACATCTGGGAAAAAAAAAAAAAAAAAGAGAGAGAGAGAGAGAGAAAGAAGGAAGAGAATGAGCACAGGTGACAAGGACTTCTAACTCCACACCTTACTGTATGGAGGGGGGTGGAGGAAATATTTCTTTCCATAGTGGTCAAGGGTTTTTCATTTATCAGTGTGGACCAAGCAAAAAAGCCTAAAGCTTTGATTGCATTCCCTCTTTTTAATTAACAGAGTGTTTCTGTTTGCCAATAGCAATAACAGATTCATACGGTTTATATGGACATAAGAACAGGCTGTGACACGACAAAATATTTCTGCACAAGTTTAAAGGAGAAAAAGCTGCAGGCTCCATTACTTCCCTTAAATACCTGTACACCAATGCGTGAAGCATGGGGAATAAACAGGAGGAACTGGAGATCTGTGTGTGGTCCCAGGGTCATGATCTCGTTGGAATCACAGAGACATGGTGAGATAGTTCACACGACTGGAGCGCTGTCATGGAAGGCTATGTGCTCCTTAGGAAGGACAGGCTGGGAAGGCGAGGTGATGGAATTGCTCTTTATGTGAGAGAACAACTGGAATGCACGGAGCTCAGCCTGGGGGTGGATGACGAGCGAGTGGAGAGCTTGTGGGTGAGAGTTAAAGGGTGGGCTAACATGGGAGACACTGTGGTGGGGGTCTGCTACAGGCCACCTGACCAGGACGAGGAAGTAGATGAGGCCTTCTATAGTCAGCTGGAAGTAGCCTCACGGTCACAAGCCCTGGTTCTCATGGGAGACTTCAACTACCCTGACATCAACTGGAAGGACAATACAGCCAGTCACAAACAGTCCTGGAGGTTCCTGCAGTGCGTGGGTGATAACTTTTTGATGCAGGTTGTGGAGGAGCCAACGAGGAGAGGTGGGCTACTGGACCTTGTGCTGACAAATAGAGAGGGACTTGTTGGAGATGTGAAAGTGGGGGGGTAGCCTCGGCTGCAGTGCTCATAAGCTGGTGGAGTTCAGGATCCAATGAGGAGGGAGCAGGGCTGTAAGTAGCCTTGCAACCATAAACTTCAGGAGGGCCAACTTTGGCCTCGTCAGAGACCTCCTCGGAAGAATCCCATGGGCTAGAGCTCTAGAAGGTTGGGGAGCCCAAGAGAGCTGGTTGGTTTTCAAGCCCAGCCCTCCATGCCCAGCAACAGTGCATCCCTGTGTGCAAGAAGTCAGGCAGAGGGGGCAGGAGACCTGCGTGGATGAGCAAGGACCTTGTGGCAATGCTCAACCAGAAGAAGGCGGTATGCAGAAAGTGGAAAAAAGGACAGGCCCCTTCGGAGAAATACAGGAACGTTGTCAGGGAATGCAGGGAAGTGACACGGAAAGCCAAGGCACTGTTGGAATTCAATCTGGCAAGGGATGTTAAAAGTAACAAGAAAAACTTCTTCAAATACATTAATAGCAAAAGGAAGATCAGGGAAAATGTGGGTCCGCTGTTGAATGGGGTGGGTGCCCCAGTTACGAAAAACACAGAAAAAGCAGAGTTGCTGAACGCCTGCTTTGCTTCGGTGCTTACCAAGGGCAGCCCTTTAGAGTCCCAGGCCCTAGGGACAAGAGAGGAAGCCTGGAGAGAGGAAGACCTGCCCCGGGTTGAGGAAGACTACGTCAGAGAGCACCTAACGAAACTCGATACCCACAAATCCATGGGCCCTGATGGGATGCATCCCAGAGTGCTGCGGGAGCTGGCGGATGTCATAGCTAAGCCACTCTCCATCATCTTTGAAAGGTCCTGGAGAACGGGGGAGGTCCCTGAGGACTGGAAGAAAGCCAGTGTCATGCCAGTCTTCAAAAAAGACAAGAGAGAGGACGCAGGCAACTACAGGCCAGTGAGCCTCACCTCCATCCCCGGAAAAGTGATGGAACAGCTCATCCTGGCCGTTGTCTCCAGGCACATGGAGGACAAGAAGGTGCTCAGGAGTAGTCAGTATGGATTCACCAAGGGGAAATCCTGCTTGACTAACCTGATCACCTTCTATGACAGAATGACTAGCTGGATGGATGAGGGGAGAGCGGTGGATGTCATCACCTTGACTTCAGCGAGGCTTTTGACACCGTCCCTCACAACATCCTTCTGGGCAAGCTCCGCAAGTGTGGGATAGATGAGTGGACAGTGAGGTGGATTAGGAATTGGCTAGATGACAGAGCTCAGAGGGTGGTTATCAGTGGTTCAGAGTCAAGCTGGAGGCCTGTGGTTAGCGGTGTCCCCCAGGGGTCAGTCCTTGGCCCAGTCCTGTTCAATTTACTCATCAATGACCTGGATGAAGGGATGGAGTGCTCCCTCAGCAAGTTTGCTGATGATACGAAACTGGGAGGAGTAGCTGATAGCCCAGAGGGCTGCGCTGCCATCCAGAGGGACCTGGACAGACTGGATAGCTGGGCAATGAGAAATCTTATGAAATTCAACAA
>VZSV01000142.1:449485-461024 GCA_013398735.1 Nothocercus julius
TATTCCGAGCTCTTTCCGAGTCCAGAAAGAGCAGTCTCGGCTTTGTCCCACCACAGCGGGGATTTCGCAGCCGCGCGCACAGCACAGCGGGCCCCGCCAACCCAAGCACACATGCAAGGCTCAATGTATAGACGAGCAGGACGCACGGCTGGAAACGGTCCCCAGCGGGAGTTCAGCGGGGTTGAACACAATGTGCCAGCTCTCGGCACACACCCGGCAGCACCAAGTCACGCACACGCGAGAAGTGCGCGGCTTCCCTCGCGCCGGCATCTCCCTCTCCAAGTCTCACCCCGCACAGCAGATTTACTAGCGAGGGGCGTTGGGATGCGCTGAGAAGTCCTTAGGGTTTGTGCAGGTGGAAGAGAAATGATCTTCTCTTGCGCTTTACTCGTGATTTGGGTCCCTGTCCTTCACTCTAAGACCTGCAGCGGTGTGAGTTCCTCCACTCGGGCAGTCACTCGTGCTCGTGGAGCACTGCTTCTGGGCGGCTGAGATTTAAGACCTTTATTTTCCTTCCTTCCTTCCTTCCTTCCTTCCTTCCTTCCTTCCTTCCTTCCTTCCTTCCTTCCGTCCGTCCGTCCGTCCGTCCGTCCGTCCGTCCGTCATCAAAGTTGAGTTCCAAAACCATATCCTAGTTATTTATATTGTTGTGTTTCCAACACAGCTCCTGGCTTCTCTCAGACTATATTTCGCGTTGCCTAAACTTAAACTCTTAGTTCTCTTAAATGATCTGTGTGGTTAAGTGAACAATCTACCAATTCTTCATCGTTCCCACTGAGTAGACATGTTAAACCCGCCTGAATAATCCACTCTTATCTTCCAGTTTATATATTAAAAATATCCTGTGCATACAGACATTAGTGTGCTTCCTTAGGGTGAATATTGTGCCAAAGAATGTTTTCTTACAATTGTTCATGGCCACGAAATTATCTGCTTTATTTGGCTAGTTACATGATGGAAGTTACATGATGGACGTTTTAACTCATAAGCAAAAAACAAAAGGATCGGCAGGGGTGGGGGAAGGAGGAAGCAGAGGTGGGGGGAGAAGAAAAGCAAGAATGAATCTATGTTTTTCCTAACTGAAGTACAGGAGTTTTAGAATTTTGAATATTTAGTTCCGGAGATTAATTACTGGTTATTTGATGTTAATTTGACCATAATATAAATAGTTTATAGACCTTTGGGAACTGAACATTAGATTAAATATACAGTTAACTGATTGTCTGGATTTGCCACTTGCTAGAGACACACACACACAAAAGCTGAAGATAGGCAGATTTTTATGCCTTCATTTTGTAACTTATTTTAACCTTGCCAGGATTTCAGAACAGAGCGGAAAATACAAGCTGTAGGCACCTAATAACAGCACCTGTAGATATAAATAATGGACTAATAAAAAGCATAGCATATTATTAATATTTTATATAAGATTAATCTCTAGGCACTCACACATGCTTATACTTAATAATGTACACCAAAACAAACACATACATATATCCTGGAAAATAAAACAAATAACCCTTCCTCAGCATTGTCAACAGTAAATTATGCTATTTCCTTCAATAAGTGCACTCTATTTATGCCTGAATATTCTGGAAAACGATACTACCATTTCTCGAACAAATACAAATTACCCATCATATTACAGCTGTTACTATTAACAAACAAGAAGTGACCTTGGAGAGTGTGGGTATGTGTGTACTTACATATAGTTCTACACGTAATTCAAAAAAAAGTTTATAACTAATGTCTAAACCTGATCCCATGATATTGATGGAAATTTCTCTCAATTGTGATAACATTACTTATTATGAAAAAATAAAATATATTTTTACCTACTTTGAGGAAGAATAGTATAAGAATAGATATTTTGAAAATAGGAAGATACACAAATATTTAATGACAAGGGCATTAGTGGACTAGCATTTCAGGAGATGCCCAAGCGTATAACTTAGAGAATAAACTAAATCTGGCCATTCGTTTTTTCTGCTCATTTATACAAAGGGAAGCCTACAATCAAAACAGAATAATTCCCTTTTGCCTCATGAGTTATTGGGATTTTCAGTGGGTTGACAAGAGTGGAGTAAGTTGCTGCTGGATTAGAGTATTGCCCTATTGTCCTTCTCACTGCTGTCATCTACACAACTCATCATCAGTGTGCACTGGCTTTACTTAGTATTCACTCGCATTACTTGACGGGCAGATAGGAACAAGGAAGGGGAAATACTCTCCCGACATTTGCTGTGACTACCTTTTTCAGTATCATGTAACTTCTTTGTGTTCTGAGCTTAGGAAAGGAAGCAACTGTTCAGTTCACACAAGGCACACGCAGTGCTCAAGGCTGAGCCAGTCAGCCAGAGAGAAAAGAATCAGACCCCAAAAGAGCACTAGCAAAATTGAACACAGTCTTTCTTTATTCCTCTCCCTCAGACCATTTGACAATAATCCCACCTCCCAGTTGAATTTATTGTAGCTGAAGTGATTCAGGATATGGCAGAATTGAGCCCAGGGTCTTCCACTCAGATGTGGTCTGCTGTTCCTTCTCCACAAAGTGTCTCTGTTCTCCTCCTGCCCTTCTTCTTTCGAACAATTAAATGTGTTGAAATCAACACGAAGATGACAGATCAGAGGGTAAAGTTCTGTCATGAAGAAAGAAGAAGTAATTGAATAGAGCTGGATAAAAGACAAGCCCTGAAGAAGGGTTTGTGTGTTTGAAAGCTTCTCTCATTTTTTTTTTCTCCAAATCTATCAGTTGTAATATAAAAGATATTCCCTCTTCGTCTAAATCTTGTCTCGCTAGTGCCCTTAGACTTTTGCAACTGTAACTATACAACTACCCCTGGATATAGTCATATCTAACACAGCATTTTATCACAATAGTTGATGCTGAATCAGACCACATAATCACTTCCTTGCATGAATAATCAGCTGTCCCAAAAGGAGCCCCTTTAAAGTTAGTAAGTCCATGTCAGGTGGGGCCCAGACCAGCAAATTGCTGAGGCAATCCACTGGGCCGTCGTATCAGTTATCTCACCTTCCACCCACTCTGATCTTATTTTTCCTAGTGTCAAAGTAGGACCAATAACATAGATTAGAGAGCAACTGACTGCAGTCTCCCTTCTTTATGTGGGAACATTACCTCATTGTGGCTATATAGGGGGCTGAACTTACAGTGTAACTACTTTGTGTGTGTCCTGACACCACAGTCTAGCCTGTAAACCTTTCTAAACATAGTAAAAGCTACAAAGAGGAATAGGAATCTCTGAGTTGCGCTGCCAGACTTGTGAACAGCAGTATCTCCATTCCTTTTACGGGCACTTTCTTTCTTTTGCTTCTTTAACTCTTTTCTTTTAGTGTCCCGCCTTTCAAAGACCCTGTTATCACAAGGGCAGCCCAATGATTGAACAGTGATTGACTTTTCTGACAGAATCTATGGTGGCATTGAATTGATGGAAAGGAAAAGCCAGTCGTTGCCATTGCTGCTTAACATGAAATAAAATACCTTGTCCTCTCTCTGTTGAGCAGCACTTCCTCACAACACCATTTTTCTCTGTTATTACAAAACCAGAATACATTACAGAGCACATGTTTGGCAGGAAACATAACCCCTTAACGTCCAGTGTGGTTATACTTCTCCTTTCCATTTCCACCAGCCTTACCTGTCTTTATTGCTATTCCTTTTTTGGTTGTTTCTCATTCGATGTAAGGGCCAGAACATCAGCCCTCTTCTCTCCAAGGTGGTGTTTGCAGGGTGTTTGCCTTGCCTTGAAAGCTGAGCATAGTTTCAGACAAGGACACAGCTTTGTCTGGAAAGCACCACACTGCTCTCTGTTGCTGTGTCAATGAATATTTAATACAGTGAAATAATTATATGCAACAGATTTTACATTCTTGTAATTTGCAACTTGTTCTCCATGTTTCTGGAAAGAAAATGACTTTGTCTAGTTTAATTTTACATTTAACCCATACTTGGCTTACTTGGAATTGTTTGTCAAGGTGTTAGTAAACATTTTATGTTGTAATTAACCTTTTATTAAGTAGTAATGAGAAGTGTTCCAGTAAATCTGGTTAGAATAGGAGAAGCTGCAAGATAACATATTTTTGGATTAAAAGAACTATTATATATCTGATATAAATGGAGCACATACAGGCTTAACCTACCATGGAGATAGACTTTAATGTTACACTGATTTCAGTGCAGTCTCACTGATTATAAAGTTTACAAACATAATGAAGTAAATAAATATGTACTCTTTGCTACTGTTTTCTTGACATGTGTATATGTACATGTGTGTATATATATTTGCGTATCCGTGTAGGGAGAGATGCCAAACAAACAAATCCACCCAGTGTTAACACTCTTCACAAATGCACCTTACAGACCAGAAGTTTGAAAATGTTGACTGAAAATATTTATAATTTTCTGTGCAACCTTGCCTCAAATATGAAAAAAAGAAATTCAGGCATGTGGCAGCAGACTTCTGCTTTTGAGCATCTGAGCTCATGTACTATAACATAAAGCTGGGCAAAAATGTGCATATGTGACCTTCATCTGTATGCATTTTTTGGATGCATAATTTGTCTTTGTATCCCACCAGAGAAGTGGCCACTAACAACTTGCCTATACCGTAATTGAAAAAGTGCAAAAATATCCTGCTGTTCAGAATCAGAATCTCACCCATGTGGGATTTATACCAAGATATGTTATTTTTTGACTTTATTGTCAATGCAAATGTTTAAACATACATTTGAGAGCTTAAATGTTTAGAGAGAAATTGTTTGCTTTGCACAAGCAAGCAATAATGTGCTTCATCTTGAGTTATATCCCTCTATCTCTGGTTAAGATAGAACATATCTGGGCACCTTGATTTTAAGAGGGCTTACTTATGGAAGAAGATAGAATATAAATTTTAGGATCTATCCTAAAGGGAGCTTCTACTCCTATTCTATTCTATTCTATTCTATTCTATTCTATTCTATTCTATTCTATTCTATTCTATTCTATTCTGCTCTGCTCTGCTCTGCTCTGCTCTGCTCTGCTCTGCTCTGCTCTGCTCTGCTTCTAACAATAATAAAGCTTTTCTTTTTACAGTGTAAAGGAAGCAGGGTACTCATAGAAAAGAAAAAAAAAAGACATTATTTGCTTTAATAATACAGTATTTTTCCTTTAAGTGTAAACAAGGTGCACAGAACCATTTTGTTGTAAGGTCTCTATATCATCATCTTTACAGAAAAAAATCTGAATTCCTTCCAATAGCACACTAAATTATATGATATGCTATATCATTGTCATATGCAGTTCATTCTTTTTCTCATCTTTTCCCCAGAAAGGATTGTGCATGGAGTTATAAGGGTTTTTTTTTTTTCACAGATTTTATTTTTTTTAAATTGTAGTCAGGTTAGTTAAAGCAGATTAAGGAAAAGAGCTTTGCACTTAGTGATAAAATATGTGCTAGTCTTGAAGATTTTTTTTTTCTAAGAGTTTGTCCTATCCTCTTGGATCAGCTCCAGAGAAAGTTTTCTCTCTTGCTCTCTCGCAGACTAGCTTTATGCATGTAGGTAAAATCTCAGTTTTGCCTGAGGAGTTATTGATCAGAATCTTCACTGAAAGATTTGGTTATCATTCAGCAATTTTAGACCCAGGCCAAATAATTGCCACTTTCAAGAAATGAACAGTGCTAGAACTAATCTGAGATAAACTGACATAGCTCAATAGAGCTCAATCATTAACATCAGCAGAAGAGCTGACCTAGCTCTAGGAGCATATAAGAGTTCAAAGGTGCGAAAAAACATTCTGGTTGCAAATCCCTGCAAACCTATAGCACACTTACATCTTTATGATCCTAAATACTGCTTTGAGAGATAAAATGAGCATTTGTCATTGGGTAGATGTCTGATTTTTTTTTTTTTTTTCGTGGACTATGTATATCGTCTTTTTCAATCACGAGTGATCCCTGAATCTGATTAAATCATAGGATTTTGCCATACAAGATACAAGAATCTTTTGGTGACATATAATTTTTATTGAGTGTGAGATCAAATGAGATAGCCCTAATGGTCTGTTATGACTGTAAAGTTTCTGTTATCTAATACTTCTCTTTTGATGAACTGAAATTTCAGTCCCTTCATCTTTCTCAAAGGCTCTGATGCAACAGCAAAACAAAATAAAACGGCAACAACAACAAAACACACACAAAAAACCAACCCCAAGTGCACACCAGAATTACTCCTCATGACTGAATTTGTTAAAATACGGAGTATAAGACTTCTTTCCCTCTAATGCTTCATTTGTTTTGTAGGTGGTACCTGCGTTGTTAATCCCACTGACCTGTTCTGCTCTGTACCTGGTCGCTTATCTCTGCTCAGCTCCACTTCTAAATACAAAGTGACCATTGCAGAGGTGAAGAGGCGTCTTTCACCACCAGAATGCCTCAATGCTTCCCTCTTAGGAGGCATTTTGAGAAGGTAGGTTGAAGTCAAGATTAACAACTGCAAGCATATCTTGTCATTCCTGTGATATTATTTTTCCCAAATATATATTTTTCCTCCCATTTGGATGGGCAATCACAGATTGAGAAGTCAGGAGGATATAGATTGCGAGCAAAGTGTTTCTAGGGACATTTTCAATTAAAAAGAACAAATTAAAGATAGTATTGCCATTTTCACAGGAAGTTTGCATCTTTCAGGGAACCGATTTTTTTTTTTTTTTTTTTGACTCCAAGTATTTATTTGAATAATAAAATCAAACCAAAGACAGCCTCGGTGTATGGTAAAACTAATAAAACCTGTAAATCTGACTTTTTGGCTGAAAATCTATTTGAAAACACAATATTTTACAAGGTGTAGTCACAGTCCTTGATGAACCAACAAAGAGAGCATGGAGGTGTTTACCCGCCTTTCTCTTCTAGAGTTCCTTCATTGTGCTTTGAAAGCAGGGAGGACAGAGATAGCACAAGACACTGGCTTAGTTCTTGTTATGAGACTCTAGAGGAGAAGGAAGTGCTTGGGTACACCTGCAGAGTAGACACAGAAAGAAGGAGAGTGGTAGACTGCTCATGCATTACAAGAAAAACACGAGGAAGCAACTCTAATTCAGCCAGGTATTTGTAAGTCCCAATGTCCCTGAGGCAGCAGCTTAGATGGCACAAACTACTCAAATGCCCTTTGATCAAACCTAGCTGGAAACTCATAGGCTGTTTCCCTGCTGTCACTGAAGGCCACACTGATCCTCATACCCATACTGAAAGTCATTATACAGAACTTGCAGTATTCTAACACAGTAGGATTCCAAGAGCTGTCTCAAGCCATCTTGCAGAGGACTAGATCCCCAATTTTTTTCAGGGGCATAAGTAACATTTAACTGCCTATACAGGCATCAAAATCAAAAATCTATATCCTCAAAGATTTCACTCTGCTGCTGCTTCACCCTGGAAATACCTTCCTCAGGTCACATAATATTCACTTTAAATGCTCATATCAAAGATCTCATCAAAACCATGCCAAGGTATTAAGAATACAAGGCCATGCAGATGAGACTCAGTTGTCTATGCTTTAAAATGTTAGAGCAGTCTCTGTAAGTTTTTCTCCAAGGCCAAGTGTTACTCTCCTAAATCATTTCTGAATGTAAGTCAAGAATTAGCACAAACCATGGACTATTCAGTTAGCATCTTTGATGCAGCAATTCTGTTTTGCAGGGACGAGAGTGTAGATGTATATAGCACAGGGAGTTAAGAATCTGACTCCAAAAGACTTTCCACTGACATCCTCAGAGCAGACATTACCCTATACATTTGCCAATAAGATGTATATGATTTTTAGTGCAATATGAATGGAGAAAAAAAAAAAAAAAAAAAAGACTAAAGATGAGTTTCCCTTTCCTACCTTTCTCTCATGACAGAGCAAAATCCAAGAATGGAGGACGCTGCTTGCGAGAAAAATTAGATAGACTGGGACTGAATTTACCTGCAGGAAGACGAAAAGCAGCAAATGTCACACTCCTGACTTCTTTGGTAGAAGGTAGGGTTTATAATATTTCAATATAAAGAAAGCTTAATTCAATGGTTTCCCGGTATACAGCATTTCTTGGGCACATTATAATAAATATCATAATCTCTGTTTTATGCAAAGAGATGGCCTGAATTGCCTAAAGACACAGACAGAACCGCTGACAAAATGGAAGTTCACTCTGAGGTGTTTAGCAAGTGATTTGGTCATTCAACTTCCTCAGCATTAATCTGTGCTTTTTGCCTGGGATCTGACTTACAAATTGATGACCCAAGTGTTCTTGTGAGACAGCTAAATGTCTTATACCAATTTGAAAAGTAGAATTGTTTGTCCCCCTCTTTTTTTTTTTTTTTTTTTTCAGTTATTAAATTCCCTGGAACAGATCCAGAAGTGTGATATTTTTCTCTAAATAATAAATTTTTGTGACAGCCCTTCCTCTCCCCCCCCTCATTTGGATAAAATCTGTTTTCAGATAAACTCTAGACTGACCCAGAAGTTATTTTCATGGTCTTTATTTATTGTTTAAATATTGTTCACCGAATACTGACAGGTTCTTGGAGCATTCAGTTGGGAGACATAGATTCAAACTCTGCAGGAAAAGGAAGAAGCTCTACCTGAATCTTCTATTCTGTGTGGTTCTGTTGTTCAGCTGTGATTAGTGGCCTTGGGAATCTCAGAATCCCTTTTCTTGCTGTTGAGAGCCCTCGGTCCATCTTAAAGGTCAGCATCATCTAGGATCATAATCTGGAAGGTCTATATAGATCTAGGCAAGTAGACTGAGATCTCAACATACATTACCATGGAATCACAAAATTACAGAATAGTTGAGTCTTGAAGGCACCTCTGGAGATCGTCTGATAAGATATTGGGTTGCTTGGGGTCTTTTCCAGTTAAGTTTTGAATATCTCCAAGAAGGGAGACTCTACAAGACAAGAATACAGCTGAATACACAACAGTGAAGATGGTTCTGCATCAAAGAGGAGAAAATCAGGTCCTCAGAGACTCTGAGTGCACAGATCCACCAAACACGCAGAACTACACTGGGACTGCTCTGTAATACATATGTGTCCAAAGCACACCTGGCTGCAATAAAGAGAGCCCTAATGGAGCTTCAGTCTTAGAAAAGCTACCTGTCTAGGGAAGTAAAAGATGTTCTATTCCTTATAGTCCTTCACAGGTCTTGAGTTTTAGCACAGAAGAATAAGCAGAGTTAGATGGATATACCGCTCACTAAAATCTATGGAGATGGAGGAAGCTCTCTTTCTACTACTGGTTTGAGATTAACAACATTTTACTTTTGCTGTAAATCAGAAATGGATTCTTTTTTTCCCCCACAGGGATGGAGTTGTCTCCTTGCCCTTGGCTCAAAGCTAATAGTAAGCCTATTTCAAGCCGATGGCATTCTTTTGTTCCTTGACTGTGTTACTGTAAGACCCTCAGACCAAGAGGCCTCCTAACAATATATGCTTAGGAGACTCAGTTCACCTCAGTACAGTCCTTTTTACCTAGATACTCTAAACTAGAATTTTTGGAAAAGAAACCACCTGGTCTGCTAGTCTTCACACAGAAATCAAGATAAAGGCCATTTTCGGTTTACATGAATAGCTGTTGGACAGAATTGGCAGTTTCAATTTAACTTCTTGAGTGTATAAACTGTCCCTGTTGTTGGAGGAGGCAGAAAGACACATCCCTATCCTAGTGGAAGAAGAGATTAAGAAAAAAGAATCCTTTTTTTTTTTTTTTTTTCTTATGTGATGTCAATACACAAGCTGATGTAATCATTTCTTTGGTTTATTAAATTCCCATATCTCAGGTGACTGTGAGGACTTCTCATAATAATCTAGGATTAGGTCACTCTTACTTTGCTGGGCCAGCTTTACATTTCTTATTACTGGAGCTAATGAGGCCCTGACAGTCTTCAATGTATTGATGTTTTCCATATCTTAGTGAGGTAAAAATGTGCTTAACCTATTTATTATTGCTTTGAGGTAAGAAAAGGCAAAAACTTGTGTGATGTTGTGTGATGATTAGGTGTCTTATCCAGAGATAGCTTGAAGTCCTTGACAAGGCTAAGACCGTTCTTCCTCTAAATTGACTAAATCCACTGAGGCTTTGGGACTATTGCTAAGTACAAAACAGAGACTGCTGAGAATTTCTAGGCTAAAGTGGTCATGTGAACATATGGACTTCATGAAAATTATTTTGTGACCTTTTTTTTCTGCCAACTCGTTTGTTTTTGACTGATAACTGGTTAGTGTTTTTCTCATTCTGACCAGCTTGCATCCTTAGTGCCTTTGGTGAGGAATTTTGGGATCCAGAGTAGGAATTATTTTCACAAATCAGTCCTGTTCTTTGTGTTGTTATCCACATAAATCCATGCAATGGGTGAAAACACAGACTAGGAAAATGAAATTAATATTGCAGGATGATCCACAGCAGCACGGTACAGAGTTTTGTGTAACCTATAAGTGACGGATGCCCTCTAGTGCCCAGATTAGATGAAGGGAACGGTTAATCTTATCAGCTCTTAAAAAAATAATAATTAAAAATAATAATAATAATAAAGTTTAGCTAACAGTATAAATGTTTTTCCATTAATTATCAGCATTGCCAGGGTTAAGATCTATTGCTGTCCTAAAGAAGTCAAAAATAGCCCCAATAGCAGTAAGAAAATATGTAAGAAGATGGAAATCTCATCTGTTTGGATATGTCACTACCAGGCTCAGACTAAGTGTAAACGTGATTTCAGATGCAGGTAAAAGCAATGACTGAATTAAATAAAAATATCAGATTTATTTATAAAAACAGAAAAGATCACTTACAAAAACAATATATAATTTGTTTTCGTGTCAAATCTAAATAAAACACTAAATTTATTACATACAGAATTAACTGTATTGATGATTTGGTGAAAAACACTGTTGAGAAAATAGGTTCAATGCTTACCTTTGTTCACCCTGCTATCAACTGCCACACTTCACTCCTTCCTCAGCTTTTTAGTATTGTTCCTCCTCCCTTTTCATCGTATGAATAGGGAAAAAAAATAAATCTTGCACATCCCTCTTGTCCCTTCTCCCCCCAGAGGAGGTGAAGTGGAGGAGAGAGAAGGAGGTTCAGACGCCGAGTGGTCCCCTCCTGGGACAAAGCTGTAGCTTTCGCTCCAGATAGGAGCATCTCTCACTCTTGCTAGACCCAGGAGAATCTCAGGCTGCTCCTTGCGCCTGCTGGCAGAAGCCTGTCAAGGTACACGGTCTGGTCCTCCACGGAGACTTTCCAGAGCTGTCTCTGCCAATTCAGCCTCAGCAACTGTCCTTTTCAATCATGCAAAGTTCTCTGGTCAATTGTCAAGATAGGAAAAGCTGCACTGTCTATAGCACTGGATTTAAGGGGAAAGAGTCAATCACGACCAGCACCCATCCTCCATCTCTAAAGGAGGAAAGAGCTGGGGATATTGCATGCAGGGGGAATTGGTTTTCTGTTGGAAGGAGGCAATTGACTACGAAAAACTACAAAAAAAAAAAAAAAAAAAAAAAAA
>VZSV01000142.1:461154-473654 GCA_013398735.1 Nothocercus julius
TTTTTTTTTTTTTTTTTTTTTGTCAAAGTTTTAATGTAGATACAGGAAGAACATCTTCTATGACATTTTCTACAGATTATTTCTCCCCAGTAAACAGGCTAATTTCTTACTCTGCAAGGGACATATATTCACAAAGATTAACAAATAATATGCATAGAAGTATAACACAACCTACTTTAAATATATTGCCTTATTGTCCTGTAGAAAATGACAGATTTTTTCAACAGTGAAGTAGGAGAAATGTTCTGAAGAGTATTTTCATCTCCAGATTTTTATTTTTATTTGGAATTTGTTGTTATGATTTAGAATGCCTATTCCATACATCATAAAAGCTGTATGCATAGACACGCTTATATTTACATCTCAGACTAGGGATATCATTTCATTGAAGAGACTGAGGTGTCGTACCTGCATATATATATAGCGTGTGTATAGTGTAGAGATCTTAACATCTGTATCATGTTTGCTTCTGTCATTGCAAGTCCAATGGTAATCAAAGGGGAAAAATCTTCTGGGTGCTTCTGGATTATTAGCAGTTAAACACCAGATTAGATTGCCCAGAGAAAGGTTGAAGTCTTCATTTCTGGAAGTATCCCCTAGGTTTGAAAAAGCCCTGGGTGACCACCTTTCAACAGAAGATTGAAACATGATTTCCAGAAGTCTCTTCTGACCTGAATTTATCCATGATTCAGCTGACTCACTTTTGCCTTCTACTTTAATATAGGATATGTTCTTCAAGTGTCAGTTTCTCTCTGTTGATTAGGGAGTCCCATGTCAAATGTCAATAGTGACATTTAATTAGGTGAATCCCACTGAAGATGTTCTCAAAGGATGCTACATGTCCTGCATCCCTCCTAACTGTCCATCTAGAGCATTATCTAGTTTCCAAAAGTACAGGCTCCAGCTCTCAATTTGGCTCTTGAACACATCTCTGAAAAAGATCCTAAAGCTATTTGAAGCAAATCTCTAGCAGTCACTCATACAGATGTCCTTCAGCATACACCTTAGGTCAGCTGACCTGTTTCTGGCTTCTACTTAGAGATGAGAGAAATTGCTGCCTAGAAAAGTATTTCCCTTCAGATAAAGATTATGTTAGGTGCAGCAAATGATCATACTTGAGGCAGCTATGTGTGATCAGACAAATCCCACAACAGGGTTGTTGAAGTGAGAGAACACAGACCAGAGAGTGTTCAGTTAATCCTAAAATAAATGTCTAGGTTCCCTAAGTTCTCAGTAGAAATAGGAAGGTACTTCCAAAATACTTGACACTCACCATGGAGGTGGTTTATAAGGCCCAGGTAAGTGAGGTAGAGAGTCATTCAGTTTCCATCTGTGCAACAGAAGCCTTAGAAAGTGCAGTCATGTAGCATACTCCCTTTTCCTTGTTTTCCTTATATATAAAATGGTGACTACGATATTCATTGCCTTTTCTTTTGATCTCTCTATCTGGTTAATTTTGATTGTAAGCTTTTTGGAAATAGGAGTGTTTCCTGTGATCTTCTTAGGGATCTGCTCATCTTTAGAGTGTGTCTACATAGTGCCTGCTTACTTAAATTAACCGCAGAGAAAATAAGCTGATCTGATTTTTTATCCTCACAATACTCTCTTGAATGCTATTCTCCCTTCATATAAAGGGACATAAAGCGCTAAATTTTGAATCTTGGCTCTTCAGATTTATTTTCACCTCCTGTAGGTTTTAAATACCAATGAAGAGCCATGCTTACAAAATTTGACCGGTACACTGATGGCACGGGAGAGAGTTAAACCCTCTAGTATTTTCTCATGATAGGAATACACTTTCTCTCTTCTAGGTGGCTAAGTCTGATGGCTGAGTAGAAATAGACCAATTGGGCTGACATCTGTATTGAGTTTGGGATGCATGACTGCAAAACTGACTTGCTATTCTTTTTAATTTCCTTTCTTTTCTTTCAATGACAGAAGAAATTCCATAGACAAAAAAAAAAAAAAAAAAAAGACTGATGCATTTTGTTTGAAAAAAGACTGATGTATTTTGTTTGCCCACAGGGGAAGCGTTGCATTTGGCCAGAGATTTCGGCTACACCTGTGAAACAGAGTTCCCTGCCAAGGCAGTAGGAGAGCACATTGCCAGACAGCACATGGAACAGAAAGAGCAGACAGCAAGGAAAAAGATGATCCTAGCAACAAAGTAAGAAGAGAGGGAAGAACAATGTTGAGCTAAAAAAGAAATACGTCTGTCACTTTTCCATTTTGAATTTGGGGGCTGCGGGAGGGAGTGAGTGGGAGTAAGGAGTTGGGATTATGATGACAGCTATCATAACAACGTTTAACGAAAACAACTGAGAGCATCTCTTTAGAGACACTGCAAGAGGAACTTTATTTACTGTAATAAGGTTTTAGTGGGTACACTGTAATGTATGAGGTTAAGCCAGCATATACATCCTCTCAGGCTAGAAATATAATTTGGCAACTGGAGAGGATGACAATGGGGACATGGTGAGAGCTATAGAATAGGTCCTGGTTTTGCCTCTTGTTTGAAGAGAAGCAAATATGAGGTCTTGATGTATGAATAGATCTTAGCACCTGCTGAAGCACTGTTAGATAAAGCTGCAGTTTGAAGAAGGGTGCAAATTTGGTAAGAGATGAATTCCCTTGTGTTCCAGCTGATCCTCAGAAGTTGGAGGGACTGGAGGTGGCTGGACTGATCTCCTAAAAGGGATATCAAATACTGTGGTAAATATAGGCCCGAATCTGGCAGTACCAGATTCACAAACAGTCTCTCAACTGTAGGTCCTATTGCCTTCAAAACAAGGAATTGAGTTCACAAATAGTATGATTTATTCAAATGAAACATTTACAAAGCAGATTTCAGATGTCAGTACAGGAAATTCTCTACTACAGTGTGGGGTTTTTAGCTAGCGCCTAGAATACAAATGTGCAATAATCACTTACCCAATAAAGAGGGATGGACTCTCAGTCTCAAGGAGTCTCCTCAGGCAATGTCCCAACCCAAGGGAGGAAAGGGTTTCAGCCTGTCAACTGATCCAAAAATTATGATAGAGTCTCCCTTCTTCCTCTTTCCCTCCTTAGTTCACTTTTTCTATATTTTCTTTTACGTTTAGGTGGAAATTGAGTGACTCTAATCATACTTACTTTCATAATTGATTGGTATAAAAAGACTCTTGAGTCAATCGAAAATTTAGAGAGCATGCTCAGCAAGGAACAGTCATTCCTTGGAAGTGAGTAATGTTTGAGATGGGGCTGTGTAGTGTTATTATAATGAGATTAGAACAAGAATTTTGAGCAAGGTCCATTGGAAGGGACTGATCTGCCACCGTTGTTGGTCCAGCACCAGACATCTTATCATACTATGTGGCTTATCAGCTGCCTGGTACAACCAGATTGCCACCTCTGCAGGGTGTACAACAGAGTTTGGCCATGGTGTCTTCACTCTGCTCCACCCTTTACCACTCATCAACTGCACAGCACCATCAGGTTACTACCTCCACAGGGAATCCAACAAAGTTTGGCCATGGTGTTTTGATTCTGCTCCACTCTTCATTTATTCTTAATAGAGTGTGCTAGGAAGGCAGATTTTGTTGCCAGGGGAATTGTGGAAAAGTAGATTCTATACATAGCAACCATCCTGGAACTGGTGACTGTTTCTCACCTCAAGCAAGCCTCTGTAATGCCATAACTTCTGTTAGGCCCTAGTTTTTCTCTAGTTTCCCCTTTCTCAAGCTATTCTCTCACAGAAAATTATTGTAATTGTGGTGAGGAAGATCCGGTCTGCAGAAGGATAGGTCTTCTCTGGTGGAAACTGCAAGAGTTCTCCTAAAGTCAAAAGAGACAGAACAGGGTACACTAGAAGGCGAGCTTTGTTAAAATCATTAAAGACATAGAGAGGCACTTGACTTAGCTCTAAACAAAGCACTGACCCCCCTGGAGCAGTAATATCATGTTAGGATAACACTTTATCTAGGTTAATTTTCTTTGATGAGAGAGGAATTAAACTTCACAAAACCTGGTAAACAGAGATAATTAGTCTTTATGGTATAATGCAGGCCTATGCTAGGTGTGCAGGATGCCTTCATGGGGTAGCCTCGAACATAACCACACAAACTTATATAGTGTTATGCAAGGAGTCTGCAGGAGAGCTTGGGCCAGAAGCTAGAGCTTCTGGACTATCATTCATCTTTCTCACCTTTCTCACCTCATCTCGCCGGAGATGTTTGGAGACCATCCAATCCTGAATATAACCTGTAGAGAGTAATCATCTTGCTGGGATGGGGATGACCAACAGCCACAAGGACTCTTTCTGGCATCCAGATGTTCCCATTGTGTTCTAATGGGGAAAAGGATCTCTGGCCTTGCATGCTTTGGCATCTTGGTGTCCCTCTTGTATCCAGAGCTCTCAAGGTGACTCAGGGACAGCACATACTGAAACCTCTCAGACTGGTGAATGTCAAGAGTGCAGCCTGTGATTCTCCTTTGTTTAGAAAGCAGAATGTCGTGAGTCTCAGAGGGTATTCAGCCATTGTGAGCATGATAGAAGACTTCGCTTGTCATGCTCCTAAATTTCTTGTAAGTTAAAAAGAATAATGTGAGTGAAGAATAACCTCATCTTTACCTACTCGTATTCTTGCTTCAAGAGCCTGGGGGAACAAACTGACAAGACATACCTCTCTTCTGAAAACAGTATCTTTCCATCATTGTATAGCAATTTTGCAATCAGCCTCTCTATAGCTATTTAGAGGCAGATTGTACTTCTGGGTGGCAAGCAAAGGCTAAGATTGTATTTTTTCCCACTTAAGTACTTGTCCCAGGAGATTCTATAACTCAGCCATAAAAATACAAATCCTCTCCTTTCTCATCTGGCACCAGGGAGAGAGCACATTGCCATGGGTTGTTATCACCAGAGGGTGCCTATCATCTCCTTTCTCCAAAAGATGTCCAACTGAGAGACACATAGGAGTCTGGCTACCTTTTTCCACATTGTATATCTACTGCACCACACTCCCTTTACTACTGAAGTAGACAGGCATTGGCAAGCATTACTCCATATCCACCCCACCTTTGAACTTTGGAATTTTAGGCTGTTACCCTCCATTTAAAGGGATATAATGTCTTTCTCCTCCCCTCCAAAACACTAGCAAATTGTTTGGAGTAGTCTGACGATAATGTAAGGAGAGGCCATATGCTATTGCAGAGTGCTTGTTCATAGGGGACCAGAGGGCCAATGCGTGTGCTACTACTGCCCTCTCCTGCCTGGAAATAGAATAGTGACTTCACCAGACCAACTCCATCCAGAGGACAGGAAACGAAGGGCCATAGTGTCAAAATATTAACCTCATACCTCCAAGCCATACTTCCACTTATCTGATAACAGTTATTTAGTCATTTGTCTGGACTTGCAATTATTTAGTGGCTGTGTAGGTTTGTAATTTTCATTAAGTTCAACTTTCCTTAAGTTCATATTTGCCTTGTGAGTTAGGACAGCAGAAAAACAAGCAAGCAAGCAAGCAAGCAAACAAAAAAAACAGTGCATTGCTATGCCATTAACAGAAATGACACTAAAATTCCAGATGGTAAAACTACATAAGGCAACCTTTGCCCGTGAAAGAAAGAGAAGTGTGATGCCATTGCCTCCTATGGCACAGAGTGAGGAGCCCAGTTTTGGGAGTCTTGAGGAAAGATACGGGGAAGGAACAAAAATATTGATGTAATTCCTACTATAGAGCTGAATTTCAGTTCTGGATTTAGACATTCAACTTCAGGAACTTCTTTCAGTGACCTCGACACAGGTACCTACTGCTGTTTGAGATGATTAAGTTATCCATCTTGGTTACTAGCTGCTGCTCCAAAAGAGTGGTGCGCCTTTTCTTACTGTGTTGTATATAGCAGGTTTTATAGATGTCTCTGGTACCATAGAGTTCGTGGGCAACTAAATAGAGCTGTTAATTTCTACAGCTCAGAAGTTTCCACCAAGCACTAGAAATTCTCAACATATTCAAGGGGATCCAGAGAGATACCCATCCACCCTGACTAGACTGTGTTGTGCACAGAATTGTAGTCTGTGAGCTAGTGAGGACTAGAGACTGCTCCTTTAGGTCCCATTAGGTATCTTTACTCCACCAGAAGGGGGGTTAATCTTGAAATAACATTCTTTGCAACCCTGTTTAGTCCTACTTTGTCTGAGACTAGGTTGGTACTAGTACAGTGGATGAAACCAGGACCATTCTCTGTCATGAACTACCTCTTGGAAATGGGCCCTCACACGTTTTAAAGCAGGACCTTATCAGGAGGGTGCTAGCTGGTCTGATCAAGATGATGTCGCATCCAATTAATAATTTTATGGTGCAGACAATGAAGCACCCTTACCTGATGACTATCATGAGAAGAAGAGATGATTGATCTTTGTAGCCAGCATACGGTACTGAATACAAGTAACAGCAAGGGCAGGATGGGAGAGAAGCAAGCATTGGTTAAGAGTTGAATGGACAAGAAAAAGAAAAGCAATGGGAGAAGTCTGTCTCCTAATCTGGATTTAGAGACAGAACTGATGAAAGCTATGCCAGCAATTCCACTTATGGAGAAGCATCCTGTCTAGGGAAAAAAAATCTCAGAGTACAAAAGGCCTTTTGAGAGAGAGTACCAGATACATACACATTTACACACGCCAGAACAGATCAATCTGAATAATGGTTTTATTGTGGGTTTGCTTATCACCAGTGCCGGATAACTAACATCAGTGGAGACGGCTGTTCGGCATACAGCACACACGTTCTCTGGTTTGTACCCTTCTGCTTTCTCACTGTTGAGGAGCTTTCTGGATTAATTGTATACAAAGACAGAATGTGCTCGAGTGCTGATTTTCTGAAAAGTAGCTCTGAGACAGGGTGGACAGGACCTGCTGAGCACCTTTCTGATGTCTGGTCTTTTTGTGCTGGATACTTGGGCACACTTGAAATACATCAGACTCATGAAGCTGTTTGTCTCATTCCTGTATATGTTCCTTAAAATATTTTTGGCTACTGCTGGTGATTGGATAATGGATTATATGGGCTTTAATCCACTACGATGCTTTTTTTTCTTCTCATGACCATGCATTGAAACATCTGCCCATCTGAAAAAAAAAAATTAGTATGTGCCTCTCTTGCAGAAGTGATCAGGATATATATTTTTTTTTATCTTTTGTTATTATTATTATTATTATTTTCTCATGAGGCTCCTGAGATATAGATATGTTCCTTTTCTTACGTAAAGATACAGTCCATCTCAGAGCAAATAGCTATCCTCCCACCCCATGGCTCTACCCCAGGTGATGTTTTATTTGTAATGGAGGCACCAACACCTCACTTTACCTAGAAATCCCCTTGAAAAAGTAGGCTACTGCCTTTTGCAGGTTTTCATGTATAATACAAAAATGTTTTTTTCTCCTCTTTCAATCTGAAAGGC
The DNA here is from genome assembly GCA_013398735.1 of Nothocercus julius. Lineage (NCBI taxonomy): Eukaryota > Metazoa > Chordata > Aves > Tinamiformes > Tinamidae > Nothocercus > Nothocercus julius. The sequence continues at coordinate 468,592 of VZSV01000142.1, forward strand.
TCAGTAAGGGCTTTTGACATATGAAGATGGAAAGGAACTTAATTGCATACTTGGTTCTGACACTTTCCTTTGTCAAAATATAAGAACTCGCAAGATGAACTTTTTCAACAGGTAGAAAGTAAAGGTTGGAGTGGAGAGAGAGACGCGATGTTGACAGGGCCGACTGGGGATAGTAGATTGTTTAGAAGCCAAAGTGACTGACTGTTTTCAGTTGTTAAAAGGAACTGTTTTTCCTCTAAGGACCTGATTCATTAAAACTGTATGCTGCATTTACATACATTTCTGCTGAATACCTCTCTTTGCCTGAAAGGCTAAGATGATGCTTCCCTTTCAAGCAGCTGGTGTCTAGGTTCATACTCATGACAATCATTTACAGAAATCAGGCTTGGATGAAGTCCAGAGGCACAGCAGGAAATAGTTTTCTGCATCTTTCCTCCTGTTAGGTTTGCTGTGATGTCAAAGTCTATGTCCAAATCTTGCAGAACAGTGACATTGTGAATATTAAAAGTAGGTCTGTGGAGTTTCCCTGTTTTTAACTGGGCCTTGTAAAGACAGAGAAAATGAGTTCACTCATTTTCCATTATGCCTTAAAGGACAAGAATTACAAGGAGATTGTAACCAGGGACATGAACTTCATCTAGGACCAAACATGCAAAGCAAGATTATTCTAGCAGAAGTATGGACAACAAAGACTCAAGCTCTTTCCCTTAGTACTAGAGACCGAGCCCAAACATAGCGGTTGCATATATGCTAACAAAGTAAACTATGCACAAGATGAGGAATAAGACTTCAATAATCTATACTATTAAATTATTAGAATGATTCCTGGAGCTTTCCCAAACAATCTCTGGGCAAATTTTGGGAAGGACCTTGGAGCAGGGTCAATTCTCAGAAATCAGTCTGGTACAGTCACCCTGTTTAGCAGGCTGGGAAAGCTTAAAAAATATGGACCTGATCGGATGGTAACAGCCTCAGAACCCACGACACTGTTTAGTTTATTAGTGCACGTGTAGTTACTATGGCAGGAGTAGACATCTAAGTCATTAGCCTATGTTTCCATATGTAAGACATTTAGCTCACAGTAATCCAGTTGAGTGCTTTGGTCACCTGCTGGGCATCATGCCCTTCTGGTCCCACAATAAGGGTCTACATCTCCAGAATGGCCAATGATAGCCCCATATGTTCACTTTGTGAGAGAGAGAGACCTGGGCACATTTCCTTTACTTAATTGACTGTATCATAAATCATTTGAAAATGAGTGATATCTCTCTCCATCCGTGGTCCAGAGAGCAGCTTACTGCTCTTCTGAGGACATGGATCTGTTTTGGCTTCTGTTTTATACTAAAATAATGCATTGGTAACACATTTCTAGCTTATTTTGCAAAACAGATTGATGCAACAGAGATCATTGCAATAATGAAAAGATGTATTTTCAAGTTCCTTTTAGCTTTAGGTCACATATGACTTATGCCATATGGTCTCATACAAGGAGATGTTTTTAACCACCAGGTGCTGAGGCATTCTGAGTGAGACAGGGAGGTAAGTGTCACTGCCCATCCTTCCTGAAGAAGTTTGACTGCCCTGAAGATGGGAGATAGGGAAGAGATAGCCTGAGTTTCCCATTACGAGGGGAAGAACTGGGGTTCCAGGCCCTGCTTTCTGAAAGTATTAACTGCTTATGAAACCAAGATGGATAAAAAGGAGAACTAATGGAATTTGTCTCACTTACCTGTGCATGTCTAAAGTGTACATACTGAAGGCTAAAAGAGTCACTAAGCTTGGTGACTACAGTCATTGAAGAGAAAAAGACTCTACTAGGATATGAATCCTCCAGGCTGTTACAGACACTTTAGTTTGCCGCAGGGTGGAAATGTTATGGAAAACAACAACAGAGTATGTTTCCATAGGAAGTTGATGCCGGAATCAATTCTCACTATGGACCGACCTCTAGGAGAGGTATCAGTTGAGAGGCTCTTGGGGTTTTTTTCTGCACCAGAACCACGGGATAGCAGAGTATGGACACAGTCAGGAAATGAAAGAACAAAAAGTATATTTTCCTTTACAATTCCCATGCTGTATTTCACTTTAAAATTGGGTCAAACTACTCAAGGCCAGAATTGCTATGACTTTTACTTGCAGATAAACCAATGCACACAAACAAATGCACAAGTAGTAATGTATTTGCACAAACTCTTCAGACATGTTCTACCGCTAGCTGCTGATTATCTAATGATGACTTTTTCTTTAATCACAACCCTTGCTTCTAGTGTAGATGAGCTAAGACAGATTTAAATTGTCAAACTGGACACAATCTAGGAGAGAACCTTGCTTTAAAATGTCAGTACCAACACAGTTTCAGGTATGAACTGCTGATTTTCAAGGGGAGATTTCAAGGGAATTTTTATGTTGTTAGCTTTGAGAATTCATTTCAGGGATGAGGGGGAATCTTTTTCTTTATTTCTTGTATCACTGCCTCTGTCAAACACTATTGCTATGAAAGAAATTGCTGAGGAAAAGACAGAACTGTTGCAAAGTCAAGGTTGGAATCAGCTTTGTAAGATGGATTACACCTATATTAAGATTTCCTCTTTCCTTTTAGACAAATATGTAAAGAATTCCAAGACCTTCTGAGTCAAGACAGATCACCCCTCGGATCATCCAGACCAACTCCAATATTAGACCTTGACATCCAGAGACATTTAACACATTTCAGGTACAGCTTTGAAAGCGGAACTACTGCACAGAATTGGTAAAAGGGAGGAGGGAGAAGAGACATTATATGTAGTTTGTGGCAAAGTCTATCAGTAGATATTTTGTTTCTGAGCTTGGAACTAAAAATTACTATATAAGAGTATTTGTTCCATTTCCTAGAAGAGTAAGATTATGTCTGTACTCTGCGCCTATTAAAAGCTCATGTTTGCCCAGAAAGGCATATACCCTACTTCTAGGACCAGCCTGAATATGAGCCAATCCTTTCTTACAGTCTCTGATTACATCTGCCCATCTGGCCAGTGAGTTGCCTTGTTCTACATGCCAAATCCCAAGTCACCCTAAAGACAATGTGGATAGTGCAGAACTGTGGTGACTCAAGCTGAGCCAAAGTAACAGTATAAATGAATAAAAATGACAATAAAAGGAGAAACACTTATGTTGCATCCAAATCAATTAACTAAGTAGTTCCAGAGCCTCTTCTTTGCTACTGAGACCATTTGAAACCAGCTAATCATGTCTACACTACATATTCTTTTAGCCTCTGAAGCAGACTGGCCTCAAGGCAGACTGCCTCCTGGGTACAGTCTTACTTTAATATTTCCTGAAAAATGCCTTGAAATGGTCTAGGATCTAGATGTCTCAGACCAAAACTATGCTATAAACTCTGCTGAAAATTTACTATCATGTTTAGATATAGCATCTGCATCCGTGCACTAGGAATACTAAATCTACTGCTGTAGACAGCCTAAAAAACTATTATGGAGATGAGGACTTACTGTGCAAAAAAACTAAGTCCATGCATTATTAGAAGTTTATCCAGATTGTTGGTGAAAGTGCGCAGATGGCTTTGGACCAGCAATAATTATCATCTCAGGAGTGGTTGCCCAGCTATACATTTTCTGATTTAGGCTGTGTGCCAGATACTGCCAAGAGATTGATGGGCCCCAACACCTCAACCACTTTTAGCTATTAAGATTCTGATAGGATATAAAGTAACTACCAGCCAGGTGGTGTGATAGTGTGATACCTCACTTGTTTTGGCAACTTGACTTTGTATGGATCCCGCAGCATCCCACCTCCTTCATCACTCTTCACTGGGGTGGGTCAGGAATAAAGCATAGAATTTCATCTCATTCTGGCTATGTATGCAATATATGCAAAAAAAAATGGGAAATTTATTGGATAACAAGAACCCGCATTTCCTTCCAGTGAAATCAGGAGCACTGAGGGGATGTTGTCCCCAAAGTCTTATCCCAACATGCAGGCCAGATAAGGTCAGAGTATACGTGTTGACCCAGGAGGAGAGAAACTTTTTCGTCCTTAAATTAAGATTTTTTTTTTTTCCATAGGCACACACACTGTTCATGGTTATACACTGTGTACATATACGGTAGTACCTACTAGTTTAGGCACCCTATTATGCCCTAACACTCTACAGTGTGCACCCTATGTATTTATGGATACACCTAACCAGCATTGCTTATTTTTTCATGCAGTGATACACACACACACACACACCACATACATCTCTATATACTTTCTTTCATACACACAAGCTGCATAATGTCTATCTACACAAGTGCACCCATTAGGACACAGGTGTCTAAACAGAATAGTCATAGATGGATTGAAGGGCTAGTGAAGGTACAGATTATTTCCCTTTATAGGCATACAAGGTAAATGTGATACAGGTTAGCTAATCCCCAAGAATTTCTATGTCTAAAGAAGAAATAGTAGTCAGACAAAAATGCTAAATACTTCAGCTACAAAATACAACAATTAGTATTCCTTCCTTCCTTCCTTCCTTCCTTCCTTCCTTCCTTATCTGCTTTATTCCAGCTCAAATAAAGGTTCTGCAAGGAGCTCCTGGATAATTCAGTGCTTTCTTTCATGCCTGCTGTAGGCCATAGGTGTTAGACAGAAGACACAGACCTAAAAGAGTGCAGATCTTGATCCTACATAGATGTTTTCCCAGGCTTTAATCAGACAACTTTCTATGATGTCTCTGATCATTGAAAAATGAATTCTTCAGCTTGCCTGTTATCCGGGTCTGCCAGACCAAGAGGAAGGAAGAGGCTGAAATAAGATCACCTACTTTTTCCATCTATTATAGAGAAGTGGAGCTTAGATCCTGCACAGACTTGCTACAGATTTCTAACTTGAACAATCTACATTTAGGTGCTTCTGTTTCAGCCAGACATCTAGCTCCTGTTCTTGTTTTGGGGATTCTGTCCGTGGAGTCAATGATTTCTGTAGTACAATTAAGCACGCATTTACTTTAGTGTGGCATTAATTTCTCTCTAGACTGATCAAGCTAGTCTAGATCATCAGCTAAATTGGAGCTTAGATAA